>PVIU01003622.1:0-141375 GCA_004026605.1 Ondatra zibethicus
TGTACTTTCTGTGACTTGCCTTTGTTTCTTCTGTTTCCCTTTCCTTTTGTGCAGAAGCCTAATACCATCCTGGAACCTGATTACCAGCCCTTGACTATAAAGAACATCACCACCCTGCCTGTGAACATGCTGCTCTCAACAACTGGACCCTTCTTCATATGTGAGACTGATAAGTCCCTGCTGCCAGCAACTCCTAAGGTATCTTGGCAGGGAGCATATGTGTGTGTGTGTGTGTGTGTGTGTGTGTGTGTGTGTGTGTGTGTGTGAGAGAGAGAGAGAGAGAGAGAGAGAGAGAGGAGAGATAATAAAAATATACTGCCTAATTTCAGTCCAGAAAAAAATACAAAATGACCAAGGAAATGAATAGAAAAAAATACAGGTAATTGCAAATAAGCAATAACTTATTTCAACTCTCAGTCAGTGAGAAGACGCATGCATGGTATAAGATCTGCCAGCCCAGCAGGGTGACCCACTCACTCCTGCCCATTGCCCATCGTAATGAAGTTAATCTATACAGGGCAATGACTTCCCACTAGGGAAATCTAACCAAAGACCCTGTCTCAAGGAATTATTCAGATGAATAAGCCCATCTGAAAGTACTGAGAAACCTGATCCAAGCTGAGAGAGAAGGCTGTGAGCCCAGCCCAGCTGCCAATGTGAGGCCGGAAGCAGCACTCTCTAACAGCCCCGTGAGGTGTCCATGTGATTCTCTGCTGGGCATGGGGTCACAGAATTACATGGACAGGTGACACTGCAGGGCTGTGGAGGAGGAGGGTGAAGGGGAATCCAGCTCACGCTCCATCTGCAAAGCTCAGCCTTGCCTTCTAGAGAGATCGCCAATGGAGACGCGGAAATGAGGGTAGAGAACAATTACCAGATCTCCGAGGAGAGAGAGCCTTGACTTAAGGAAACTGTTCTGTGAGCCACACTCAACAAAATGGACCTTTGAAGTGGGCGGGGACAAAGTGCTTGGAGAGGGGGTGTACCAGACAGTGCCCATCTGATCTCCTTTGACCACAAGAGAGGAAAGACCAACTAAGATTTCTCAGCATAGAAAAATAAAGGAGAGACAAGCCCCCAAGTAAGACACAGAAGAAAATAAACTGCGATGGGACTTAGCCAAGGAAAGCCTCTATAGCCTCAGAGAAAGTACAGCTGATATACCCAGGCTCCGAAGAAACCTCAAGGATGAGGCATGAGTCCTCAAAGAGATGGCAGGTGTTGACATTATCTAGATATGGAAATAGCCAGGCTAGCTTAAAGATAAACAAATATATTTTATTATAAGGGGAGAACTCACGCCACAGGAACAGAAGATCCTGTTCTGGCTCTGCTTGACTGCAGGGGAAGCTACACAGAGAGCGCACCTGGGTGGTGCACAGATTTTTATCTCCCAGTCCTAGAAAGCCATGCCTAAACTAGGTTCCACCTCTTAAAGATTATTGGTTAACAAGGCCTTCCCTATCATCTCCTCCCTTTTGTCTAAATAAGAGTGATCCAAACCCAATACAAACTATATACAATAGGAACAGATATCAAGTATAAAATTACAAACAACATGAGCAATATTAAGCAAGGAGCACATGACAAATGTTTTAATAAACATTCTATTCCAAAGAGTCTAAATCTTGTATCGGAAATAAGCTTGGCTAAACCATAAGAGAAATGTACCTATGATTATCTAATCTTCAACCCCATCAAAGGCCTGAGAGGGAAGTAATATTACTTGAACAGGCAGGAAGTGCAATTAAGCAGCTTCCAAAGCGAGCAATATATGACAGAGACAATTAGCTACCTGAGCAATCACCTAAAGTCTCATTTGCAACACTGAAGCAACCAACTTTGGCTAAGGCCTAGCATAACTGACAGACCATTTTCAAAGGCAGGAAAATTTTCAGAAATGTCTTACCCTGTCTTGGCAAGGTTTGACAGTCTTTTTCCTTGAGTCCTGCATATCCATTTCCAGATACCAAGTACTTTGTCAGTGGTTGAGGCATGGGCAATTCCTTGCCCAAAGGCCATTTGTGCCAAGAAGAAAACAAACTCCAAGTGGAGTGTCTTTGGTGCTCAACATTCTCTCGGGAATAGATTGGTGCTGCCAGGAGCAATCATGTCTCATGTCAACAGAACCCTAAGTTATTTAAATGCCATGCCCTACAGATCCTTGAAATGGTTGAAGATTACCTATCTAGACAGAATACAATCTCTGTGTATCTAGAGAACTGTATTAATCTGACTGTATGTATAACAAATGTAACAACTATTCACCTAATATTTAATACCTGTATAACTTAAAGACTAAGACTTCATGTCAGAATATTAAATAATCTGTAAACAAATGTGCTGCAAATGAGGATAATGACCTCAAAGTGTAAACAATGTATAAGTATCTTGTTCAGAGGTAAGAATAATATATAATACAATATGAAACTATTTCCTAAAAGTTGTATCAATATACAAAATGTCCTAAACAGAGGTAGAAACATGCATGTACAATCTGACAGAATAACTTTGCATAGATGCACAGAAATAGCAAATATAATTTGAACTTATTGTATATATACAAAAACTATACCAATGTAAATTATCCATAAATAATAGCTCACAAATGTTCACTCTATTACCCACTATTATTATCCTTTTTTAAAATATGTTTATAGTTTCCACCCCAATTCTCTACTTAATACAAGTAACAATCAACAACCCCTAAACGGTGTTCCCAATCCTGAGGACAAACTTTTTTGGGAGGGGGGCATCATCCTCTAGAATTTCTTCCTGCTGTCATGGGGGCGATGTTCTCTTTACGGGAACCTGCAAAAGTAAAGTGATGGTTAAGTTTCAAGATTACTGTCTAGTATAGTTGCAAATGATTTCTGAGCAGTTGATAGGGTTTTTTTCAAAGTTCTTGTTTTGAGTTCTGGCCAGAACGTCATGAGAAGGTACACCATTTCCGTAGCTGGTACCCCCCAAAAAAACAGTCTTATAGTAGCACTGTCAGCATCACAACCAGGTGGAGTTGTTGCTGTGGGGCCCCATCTTCTTCCTGGAAACTTCAAAGATTACTGCAGGAAAAGGTTCTGTAGGAAAATCTATTGTTCATCGTGGAAAACTTAAACATTATTCATAGAGACATACATTCAATAAAGAATATGATATAGACAAAATAGACATGAAGAAAGTAAAATTTCTTAAAGTCTTCCTTCTGTCCCATACCAGATAGCTCCCAATATGAGACAGAAATTGTAAATGTTCTTTTTAACAACAAGCTTGGATTTAGAGAAGTGCCATTGTCCAACTCTAAAACCAGCTGAATATATATATATATATATATATATACATATATATGTTTAAATGTATGTGTATCCATTACTTGACCTCATAAATCATATTCCTTTTTCTCGATGATCCTTAGTGGATAGTTATTTTTCCTTCTGTCAGCATTCAAACAGCCAGGGTCTCTTGAATTTTTTTGAAGATGTGTGTTTTCCTGTAGAGATAAGAGCAGAACACTGCCCTATATGCTTTCCTTACCACCTGTATGGTTCTCATCATTATAGATGAGTTGTCATTTCTCTTTTTCAAGAAGTTTCTCCTTTTCAAAGTGAAACTTTATTAATTTCAATGGTATCCATAGCTTTTCTTCTCCTGGCCCCATGTTAGGCACCACCGTTGATGTTATCTAGATATGGAAATAACCAGGCTAGCTTAAAGATAAACAAATATATTTTATTTATTATAAGGGGAAAACTCACACCACAGGAATGGAAGATCCAGACTCTGCTCGACTGTGGGGGAAGCTACACAGAGAGCAAACCTGGGTGATGCAGAAGCTTTTATCTCCCGGTCCCAGAAAACCATGCCTAAACTAGGTTCCACCTCTTAAAGATTATTGGTTAACAAGATTTTCTCTGTCAACAGAGCACAGAACAAATATTTGGGAGGATGTGAAGATTCAGACATGAGTACCAGTCTTAATCAGAAGTCTTGGTCCACTGTTGTTCTTATGGTTGTAATGGAATAAAAGCAGAAATTCCCTCCCTGGCCCCCACAAACAAAGAGCCCATAGCAATGAAAGAGTGGATAGAAGATAAGATAAATGTAACTAAAGGATGAGACTTTCAGCTAACTTAGATAGATGTAATGATGATTTTATAGTGGTTTGGAGGAGGAAATGCTATTAAATCTGTGTCCCAGAAAATGTTGCCATGGGGATATGAAAAATGAAGCTGCCATACACAGTGGGCTTTAGAGTGTCTTAGAGACGAAAGACAGGACATATGAGGCAAGTGCTGAAGATGGGGAGGGTGATATATGCAACAGACTCCACCAAGAAAGTATGGACAAAACAAAAACAGTACTCTTCTCCGGAAGTACGGGTCAAAATATTTGGGAAAAGTCTCACGCTTCAGGTGGTATCAGTGCTGTTGTCTCAGAGTAAGAACCTCATCCTTTTCCTCTTTCTGCTGCCCAGCTGTGACCATAGCCTACTCATCCCTTCTCGGCCCAAGAAAACTGTACTGTGGACCAATTCCATGACAAGAATTAAGAAATGGAGGGCTGGAGAGATGGTCCCATGGTTAAGATCACTGACTACTCTTGCAGAAGACCCTATGTCTAAGTTCCCAGTACCAACATGGTGTCTCACAACCTCTGTAACTCCAGTTCCAGGGGACCTGATATCATCTTCTGGCCTTCATGGGTTTCCACACGTGTGTGATACTCAAAATCTCAGCAGATACACACATGGATGCACGTGTATTTGTACACAAATAAATAAATAAATATTTTTAAAAGATTTTTTAAAATGATGGCCTGTTAGTGGTAAGGATGCAGGGTGAGTCAAGAGCTCCTATTCCTAGTAGTACATTTTCAGTTTTCATATTACTTATTCATAGAGCCTTAATAAAAAATCAAATTTATTAAAAGTAGAATGAACCAACAAGAAAAAGAACCGCATCCCAGTAGAAAGTCAGAAGAAGAGAGTCAAGTTCACAGAAAGAAACAAAATGACTCTCAAACACAAGAAAACAGGTTCTGCTTTGCTCATGGTGGAGCAAACAGGTGTATAGCACCATGCAATAAACCTGTCAGACTGGCGAAGAGCGAAAGGTGGCTAGCACTTGGCTTAGGCAGGACGTGTGGACTCACTCTCCTGTGGTGTTGGGCAGTGTGCAGTGTGCAGCGGGGGGCAGTATGCCAGTAGTTATCAAGATATGTTAAATGTCAGTTCCCTTTGACCTAGTAATTCCATGCTTAGGGGTTTATTCTACAGACCCAAGATGCAAGGTGACACATATACAAGGGGCAAGAGTATTCATCAGACCTTATAAGGGCAAATGTTTGGCAGCCAATAACCTTGAGGGATTGGCTGAGTAAATAATAGCAGGGTTATAAAATGAAGCTTTTTGTATGGAGGCAGGGACTGGGGAAATAGCTCAGCAGCTAAGAGCACCTGCTGCACTTCCAGAGAGCTGGGGTTCACTTCCCAACACTCACATTAGGTGAGTTACAACTGCTTGTAACCCCAGTTCTGGGAGATGTGGCACCTTCTCTCGCCTCTACTGGTATCTTCTCTCATATACACATACTTCCACATAGATACACACATATACATAATTAAAAAATAAAATATTTTTAAAAGGCAGATATTGTATGATTGTTTGTTGAGAAAAGTAAAATGCAGACAAGTAGGGATGATGTGCCATCGTATGTAAAGAGTAAGCCTGTAGATGGAAGTTTCTGTCCCCCCTGGTCCTGCAGCCATTCAGTCCCAAAGAAACACACAGAGGCTTATATTAATTATAAACTGTTTGGCCTGTTAGCTCAGGCTTATTATTAATGAGCTCTTACAACTTAAATTAACATTAATAATTCTTTTAGCCATGTGGCTTGGTACCCTTTCTCAGTGCAGCATTTTCATCTTGCTTCCTTTGCATCTGGGTGGCAACTACAGACTGAGCCTTTCTTCTAACTAGTCTGGTCACCCCGCCTATACTTCCTGCCTGGTTACTGGCCAATCAGTGTTTTATTAAACTAATACAAGTGATAAATCTTTACATGGTAGAAGAGCATTGTCCCACAACATAAACATGCATGGACATGATTTTATGTCTGTGGAGTGTCTACAAAGAGAGACAAGACATTTGTAAAGCTGGTTACCTCATGTGAGGGAAACAGGTAAAAGTATGAAGATGAGTGGAATGCCAAGCTGATTTTCATTGATCTATCTAATATAAGTGAAATCATTTTGAAAGTTCTTTTAGAATAAGGTTCCTACTTGTTCTGAGACAAAATGGTATAGGTTATTTAACAATGAGGCATATCTTAGTGAAGTAACAAGACTCTTTGATAGACCAGGAGCTATAACATCTATGCAGAAAAGAAGAGAGCTATTAAAAGGTTTTTTTATACTGACCTCAAACTTCTCCACAATAACTTAATGTTGCCAAGGAAATGACTAGAGATTTAATAGAAATTGTGTTGCAAAAGTTTTAGAGCCAGCCATGATGTCCTTTGAGAAATGGGGTAAAAGAAAGATACTCTCAGGACACAAGAAATAATTAACCATTCACACCCCCTTGTTTAAAAGAATTGTCAGTGGACAAGATTCATCCAAAAAAATCAAACAAGGCACTTGGGAACCAAAACCCACTGTAATACTGACCCAGAGTGCTCACATTTGGGCAGTCACATGGGTGAGAATTTATGGGTGTAGCTTCTGAAATTAGTAAAAGACACAATCTCACAGCAAACTCCGTGATTCTCTGGCTTTTAGGATCTCTCAACCACCACCCCTTTGCAATGATGATCCCTAAACCTTGGGCACAAGAGTATTTTAGATGTATCCGTGTGGGCGGGGCTCCACAATTCTGTGCTATGGGATAATGCTCTTGTATCCTGCAAAGGTTTGTCACTTGTATTGGTTTAATAAAATGCTGATTGGCCAGTAGTCAGACAGAAAGTGTAGGTGGGGTGACCAGACTAGGAGAATTCTGGGAAGAGGAAAAGTTCAGTCTTCAGTCAGCACCCAGATGCAAAGAAAGCAAGATGAAAATGCCGCACTGAGAAAAGGTACCAAGCCATGTGGTTAAACATGGATAAGAATTATGGGTTAATTTAAGTTGTAAGAGCTAGTTAATAATAAGCCTGAGCTAATAAACCAAATAGTTTATAATTAATATAAGCCTCTGTGTATTTCTTTGGGACTGCAGGACCAGGCAGGACAGAAACTTCCATCTACCACTCTGCATATTGATTGGTTGTAGTTTTCTGTACTGATCTACATCTGTTGCAAAGAGAAGTTTCCTTAGTGAGATTCAACCCCTTTTTACAGTCATATATCAGTAAAAACTGCTTAGCATTTAGACGTCATTTTCTTTATTGAAAAGAGGTCATCATAATATTTATACCATGCACTATATCTGGAAATATCTCACCTATATTAATTCATTTCATCCCCTTCATACAGGTAGGGAGGGAGGTGCTGTCATTACTCCAGTTTGCAGATATGGAAACTAAGCTTCTACACGTTTTCCAGTATCATACTTAGAGCTAGAAACTGGGAGAGCCCAACTTCAAATGCAAGCATACTGACTCTAGAGTCTTCCAACTTGTAATTAAGTCCCTTATAGAAAAATATTATCTTTTGGCTTAAGATTTGTTTTTATTCTTTTAATAATATGTATGTGTATGTGGATTGTTAGTATTCAGGCACACCCTAGCACAGCGCATCACAAGCAGATGGTACCCTGTCCCTTTAAGAAGTAGCTCCACCCACTCCCTATCCCCCCCACAAGCGGACCTTGGCCTCTTTCCTTCCCTCTATTCTCTCTCTCATCCCTCCTTCTCTCTGCTGTCTCTCTCTTTCTCTCCTTTCCCTCCAAACTCCCCTACCCTCCCAATACCTTCTTTCCAAATAAAACTCCATACTCAAGCTCTCTCTGCATGGCAGTCTCCTGCCTGCAATCCTCACCCGCCATGGGACCCATCAAGGTCTCTCTCCCGCAGCTTCTTACAATGGTGTCCTGACTTGGAGTGCTGGTGGCCAGAGTCCTGAAGAGGGCTTCAGATCCCCTGAACTGAAATTACAGGCAGTTGTGAGCACTTATTATGAGTACTTGAAACTGAATTTGAGTCCCCTGCAAGAAGAGCAATGCCTGCTTTTAACCACAGCCATCTCTCCAGGCCCTGTCTTCATGTCTTTTTAAGTTCACCATATATTTTTAATAAAACAATATGATGAAATTCTGTTTTTATAAAGTCCAACCCTTTACCCATTGTGCCTATAACTAACATTTACCAACAAAATTAACTCTGAGCAATAACATGGTCAAGAGTCTCTGATTTAATATTGTTAGATTTTGTAGATGTGCCTAATTTTACAAAATCTTGCCTCTCAAAACAAATTTAAGCACCAGACAGTGGTGGTGCACACCTTTAATTCCAGCATTCCAGAGGGAGAGTCAGGTGGATCTCTGTGAGGTTTGAGGCCAGCCTGGTCTACAAATAGAGTTCCAGCACAGCCAGGGCTGTTACACAGAGAAACCCTGTCTCAGAAAACAAAACAAAAAATTAAGTCAGTTTTCAAAGATAGATTGCGAAGATGCATGGAGATGTCTCTGTCTAAATTGTACCAGGGTGCATGCGTGCCAGAGGCAAGATGGAAGGGCAGGTGTCCAGTAGCCCTTAGAGATGGGCTAAGACAGATGGAGGTGCTTGCCCTCTCCCTCTCCATCACGTTCTTCCTCCCACCCCCCTCTGTCTCTCTGTCTCTCTTACACACACACACACACACACACACCAGCTGACTGGCTCTATCACCTGAAACTATGCCATCATGTAACTGAAATGCATAGTTAAATAGGCCCTAGGTAAATGGACCACAGAAGCCTGTGGAGCCCTGAAAGCCACTGTAGACTCTTATCCCTGACTCATGCTCCCGGCATTGCAAACTATGATATGGCTTTACTACAGCGGAGTAAGGGAACGGTGGAGATTGGAAACCAGAAAAGAATGAACAGAACATACCAAGTAAACCCTGCACTTTTTAAAAATTTTATTGAATTTTTATTGAGCTCTACATTTTTCTCTGCTCCCCTCCCTGCCTCTCCCCTCCCCTTCAACCCTCTCCCAAGGTCACCATGCTCCCAATTTACTCAGGAGACCTTGTCTTTTTCTACTACCCATATAGATTAGATCTATGTATATATCTCTTAGTGTCCGTTGTTGTCTAGGTTATCTGGGATTGTGGTTTGTAGGCTGGCTTTCTTTGCTTTATGTTTAAAAACCACTATGAGTGAGTACATGTGATAATTGTCTTTCTGGGTCTGGGTTACCTCACTCAAAATAATGTTTTCTAGCTCCATCCATTTGCCTGCAAAATTCAAGATGTCGTTATTTTTTTTCTGCTGTGTAGTACTCCATTGTGTAAATGTACCACATTTTCCTTATCCATTCTTTGGTGAAGGGGCATTTAGGTTGTTTCCAGGTTCTGGCTATGACAAACAATGCTGATATGAACATAGTTGAGCACATGTCCTTGTGGCATGATTGAGTATCCTTTGGATATATACCCAAAAGTGGTATTACAGGGTCTTGAGGAAGGTTGTTTCCTAATTTTCTGAGAAATCGCCACATTGACATCCAAAGGGGCTGTACCAGCTTGCATTCCCACCAGCAACGCAGAGTGTTCTCTTTACCCCACAACCTCCCCAGCATAAGTTGTCATCACTGTTTTTTATCTTGGCCATTCTTACAGGTGTAAGATGGAATCTCTGAGTTGTTTTGATTTGCATTTCTCTGATGACTAAGGATGTTGAACATTTCCTTAAGTGTCTTTCAGCCATTTTAGATTCCTCTGTTGAGAGTTCTCTGTTTAGGTCTGTACTCCATTTTTTTATTGGATTATTTGTTCTTTTGATGACCAATTTCTTGAGTTCTTTGTGTATTTTGGAAATCAGACCTCTGTCTGATGTGGGGTTAGTGAAGATCTTTTCCCATTCTGTAGGCTGACATTTTGTCTTGTTGACCGTGTCTTTGCTTTATAGAAGCTTTTCAGTTTCAGGAGGTCCCATTTATTAATTGTTTCTCTTAGAGTCTGTGCTACTGAGGTTATATTTAGGAAGTGCTCTCCTATGCCAATGTGTTCAAGTATACTTTCCACTTTCTCTTCTATAAGGTTCAGGGGGCTGGCTTTATGATGAGGTCTTTGATCCATTTGGGCTTGAGTTTTGTGCATGGTAATAGATATGGATCTATTTTCATTCTTCTACATGTTGATATCCAGTTATGCCAGCACCATTTGCTAAATATGTTTTCTTTTTTCCCATTTGATATTTTTTGCTTCTTTGTCAAAAATCAGATGTTTGAAGGTGTGTTGATTGATATCCAGGTCTTTGATTTGGTTCCATTGGTCCTCCTGTCTGTTTTTATGCCAATACTAGGTTGTTTTCAGTACTGTAGCTCTATAGTAGAGTTTGAAGTCAGGGATTGTGACGCCTCCAGAAGTTCTTTTATTGTACAGGATTGTTTTGGCTATCCTGGGTTTTTTGCTTTTCCATATGAAGTTGAGTACCGTTATTTTGAGATCTGTGAAGAATTTTGCTGGGATTTTGATGGGCACTGCATTGAATCTATAGATTGCTTTTGGTAAGATTACCATTTTTACTATGTTAATTCTACCTACCCAAGAGCATGGGAGATCTTTCCACTTTCTGGTGTTTTCTTCAATTACTTTCTTCAAAGATTTAAAGTTCTTGTCATACAAGTCTTCCACTTGTTTGGTTAGAGTTATTCTGAGATACTTTATGCTATTTGTGGCTATTGTGAAGGGTGATGTTTCTCTGGTTTCTTTCTCAATCCATTTATCATCTGTGTACAAGAGGGCTACTGTTTTGTTTTTGTTTTTTTTTTAAGTTAATCTTGTGTCCTGATACACTACTGAAAGTGTTTAGGAGTTGTAGAAGTTTCTTGGTAGAATTTTTGGGGTCACTTATGTAAACTATCATGTCATCAGCAAACAGTGAGTGTTTGACTTCTTTTCTGATTTGCATCCCCTTGATCTCTTTTTGGTGTCTTATTGCTCTAGCTAGGACCTCAAGAACTATGTTGAATAGATATGGAGAGAGTGGACAGCCTTGTCTTGTTCCTGATTTCAGTGGGATTGCTGGGAGTTTCTCTCCATTTAGTTTGATGTTGGCTGTTGGCTTGCTGTATATTGCCTTTATTATGTTTAGGTGTGTTCCTTGTATCCCTGCTCTCTCCAAGACCTTTATCATGAAGGGATGTTGCCTTTATTATGTTTAGGTGTGTTCCTTGTATCCCTGCTCTCTCCAAGACCTTTATCATGAAGGGATGTTGTATTTTGTCGAAAGCTTTTTCGCCATCTAATGAGATGATATTGTGGTTTTTATTTTTCAGTTTGTTTATATGGTGGATTACGTTGACAGATTTTTGTATGTTGAACCATCCCTGCATCTCTGTGATGAAGCCAACTTGATCATGGTGGATGATGGTTCTGATGTGTTCTTGAATTTAATTTACCAGTATTTTATTTAGTATTTTTGCATCAATGTTCATGAGTGAGATTGGTCTGTAATTCTCTTTCTTAGTAATGTCTTTATGTGGTTTGAAACACTGCACTCTACATAGAACAGAAAACACTGGGAAATGGATAATACCATCCTTAATATTTAGAATTGTAGGCAATGGAAGACATTAAAATTAAATCTGATCCTATCTGGGTTACTCTGTACAAAGTCCATTCCTCCATGTTTCAGAAGTCTTTAAATTCATCTTAAGGAAAGAACTTCCCAGTTTGTCCAGCAAGAATATTTTCCAACCTAGTGTATTTTTTGCTAAGAAGATTTAATAAGGGACTGGAGAAGGTTGCTCAGTGGTAAGGAGCACTTGCTAATCTTTTGGAGGGCCTGGGTTTGGTTCCCAGCACCCACGTGGCTCACAACCACATGTATCTCTACTTCCAGTGTTCTAACTCCCCCTATGGCCTCTATGGGCACCTGTACACATGTGCTGTGCACACAGACAAGGAGGTACACAAGCACGCATAAATAAGTTTAATTTTTAAGAATATTTAATAATGAGCACTCACATCAGGTTTGACTTTGTGCAGTTCATAAATTCTTTTCTTCGTTTTTTTTTTTTTTTTTTTTTGGTTTTTCGAGACAAGGTGTCTCTGCAGCTTTGAAGCCTGTCCTGGAACTCGCTCTGTAGACCAGGCTGGCCTCGAACTCACAGAGATCTACCTGTCTCTGCTTCCCAAGTGCTGGGATTAAAGGCGTGCACCACCACCACCCAGCATCAATTCCTAAATTCTTCTAACCCTAAAGTTCTTAGCAGAATCATTTCCTTCAAATATCACACATACACACATGTGCGCACACACACAAATGTGAAAGCACATCTGCACACCCACTTATAACTCTCTTAGTCTGTATGCTGATGCTCCAACAGTATATCTGGGCTGAATACTTAAAAAGCAAATGGGGTTTATTTGGGTTCACAGTTCTGCAGGTAAAAGCATGGTGTTAGTGGGAGAGCCTCGTGCTCTTCCGATGGTGATGGAAAGGGGAAAGACAAGAGGGTGTGCCTGGAAGACATGAGGGTCAACCTTGCTTTGTAACAACCCACTCGTGTGTCAGCTAGCCAGGTCTCACTCCTGGACTCTATCCCTAGTGACAATTAAATTTCAGCATGAGTTTGAGAGGCAAAATAATTTTTTAAATCTAAACAAAGCATAGATGTGCGTTAAAAGAAATATGTGTATATGTAAAGTTGAGGATGCGCATAAATTTGCCTGTCCTGTGTCATGTATCACGCTGGACTTTCAAAGTACAGGAGTTGGTGACTTCATATCATCTTGTTTGTAGCCTATAAAACTGGAGGTCAATGAAGAGAAAAACCTGCTGGTCAAGTTTGACCCCTTCTACAGAAATGACCTGAACAACTGGGTGGCAGAGGAAGTCCTATCAGTTAAGTATGTGGAGCACCCTCAGGTGGACAACCTGTGCTTGCATGGAGAAGTGCATTACCCCAACCTCAGCTTTGAGATGATGGAGGTGGATTTCGGCTGCATCCTGAATGATACCGAGGTCATTCGCTACATCACCATCACCAACTGTGGCCCCTTGGTTGTGAAATTCCGTTGGTTCTTCCTTGTGGACGATGATGAAAATCAGATAAGGTACGGCCTCCCCAGGAAGCCCACAGACCTGCATTGCCCACACAGTCTCTTTGTAGCTTTCCTCTGGGTTAACTGTGGTCTTTGCACTGGCCTATCGTGAGCATTTTCAGACTAATACGTCATTGCTGATGGAAATCGCAGAGTCTAAAGTCGTGGCTCAACTCAAATTTCCAAACAAGGAAGTGAATACATTTTTGAAAACCCTGTCACCACCAAAGTTAAGAAGGAATATTCAAAAGTTTACTTTCTCTTAGGATGTAGTGGCTAGCACTTTAAAGTCTGTCAGTAAAAATAAAGTCGTTGAAGAGTTTTTAACCAATGACTTCACGTGGTAAGAACACATCACTTGAGATCTACCATCTCAACCAATGTCAAGTGCACAATGACAACAGGCGTGATGCTCTATACAGGCTTCCAGAGCGTCACCATTTCCTACCTAACTGAAGCTGTTGGTACCCTTTCTCCTCTTCTCCAAACTTAGGCCTCCACTCTTTGATTTATGAATCTGTTTATTTTAGATAAATAATAGGTGGCTATTGTAAAAGAAGCAATGACACTGTTAATAAGATCTGGAGAAAGTGGAACTCTGGACACTGTAGAGAAGATGATGTCATCTGTGGGAAACAGTATAGCGCTCCTGAAGGCAGTTAAAAGTTGGCTCAGGGATGTGGCTGAGTGATAAGCATCATGTCACATACTGCAGAATTTCCATCCATACAAGCTGAATGCTCTGTTGTATGTAAATGCTCCATCTTATTTACACATTTGTGTTGGCATTTGGGTTGTTTGAAAGGCTTATCTTTGGGGGATAATGCTGCAAAGAACAGACCTCTTTGAGATCCTGCTTTTTGTCCTGCTGCATAAACACCCAAGAATGAGATTGCCGGATCAGACGGTGGTTTTATTTACTTACTCTTACTGCTGGGGATGGAACCCAGAGTTCCGTGTGTGCTAGACAAGCACAGAGCTACTTCCCCAGGTCTGTTTTAATTTGAGAAGCCTCTGTGCTCAGTCCCATAGCAACTGCCCCATTGTGTGTCCTGGCAACAGCAGGCTTTGGTCACCACACTAATGCTTCTCTAACAGCTGGGAGGAGACCACCCACTCAGGCTGTGATTTGCATTTCTGTGATGATTGTTGGTGCTGAAGGGTTTGATGTCACTGTTCATGATGTGCACGTTTTTGGAGAGATGTCTATTAAAATCCTTAACCCATTTTTAAATGGGCTCATTAGTTTGGGGCTTTGGGGATTTGGTTTGGCTGTTGGATTGTAGGAATTGCTTACTAGTTTTAGAAATTAGCCCCTCCTTAGCTGTACAGCTGGTGAGCTCTCACTAGCTCTGCAGTTGGTTGGCCTTTTCACTCTGTTGGTCTATTCCTTTGCTATACAAAGCCTTTTGAGATTGATGCCCCACTTACTTTTGTTTCATCATCTACAGAGTTTTCTGTGTGTATGTGTACATGTTCATGTGTCTGCAGCTCCAGATGTGTGTGTGACAGGTATGCATGTGCATTTGTGCACATATGTGCACACGCATCCGGAAGTCAGAGGACAACCTTGGGCATTGTTCTTCAGGCACCAGCCACCATGGCTTTTTAATTAATTTGAAATTTTAAAAATTAGCTTATAAGGAAAGGGAGAACTAAATATATTACAATCTCAACAAAATATTGGCAATGAATAACCATGGGAAAATATGTGATTACATGACATTTTATAGTCAAAAGAATTAGCTTCCAATAGGTTTCAGTATGGCATTTTGATACATGCTTCACTTTGGTTGGTTCTCCTTCCTGATGGTCCCCCCTCCCTGCCTTCCTTTCCCACTGGACTTCGCTTTGCTCTGTGTTCTCCACCTCCCTCCCCTAAAGCCTCCAGCTATTCCATTCTCACTCCTCCCTTTCTAGGCTCTAAACTGCGGAGCCATCTCTCCTGCCCTATCAAAGTAGTTTGAATTTGTATTTCCCTAACAGATGAAAGTTTGGAGCACTATTTAAAATACTTATTGGCCATTTGCATTTCTTCTTTTGAACACTGTCTCTTCAGATCACTGTCCCATTTATTGCTTGGCAACTTTGTTTCTCTGGTGTTGAATTTTTTTCAGTTTTTTTCTATATTCTAGATATTATCCATTGTCTGAGACATGGCTGCCACAGAATGTCTCCAATTCTGTCTACTTAGTCTGTAATGGTTTGGTTGGTTGTTTCATGGGGGGGGGGGTGTTGCTATACAGAAGTTTTTTTATTTCACATAGTCAGTCCCTTTGTCAATTCTCGGAGTGGTTTCCTGTGCTATTAGGGCTTCCATTCAGAAATTTGTTGCCTATAGGTGTGTCCTGCCGTGTTCTCCTTCTACAGTTCCAGTGCTTCAAGTTTTTAAGTGACCTCTGTGATCCAGCTTGAATTGATTTTTGTACCAAGTGAGAGCTATGGGTCTAATTTCATTCTTCTGCAGGCATCTGTGGTTTTTGTGGCAGAGTCTCTCCCTATACTGGAGCTAGTCTAACAGGCCGGTGAGCCTCTTATACCTTCCATATGCTAGGATAACAAGCACCTGCTACCATACCAGGCTTTCTACGTAGGTTCTGATGATCAAACTCGGTCTTCCTGCTTGTATGACAAACTCTTTACTAACTGAAATTTGCTCCCCTGCCCCTACCGTTTTGCTTTTCATTTCATTTACTTTAGGGGTGGGGTGCATGCCATGGCATGCATGTAGAGGTCAGGGTACACTTATAGGAACTTAGGCTTTCCTATGTGAGGCCCAGGATAAAACTCAGGTCATCAGGCTTGGCAGCAGGTGCCTGATGAACCATCTCACTGGCCTCTAGAGTTTCCCCAAAAGCATTTCAAACCCAAAGAATGGACTATATATACATTGAGTGTGTGCCCCCATTGAGCTTCATATTTCTTTTTTTGAATATTTAGATGGATTTCTGTTCTGGTCCATATGTGTTATATGTCTAGACACAACAGAGTTAGAAAACAGTGGGTGATGGTGAGAACCTCATTTTCTGCTTAGTCTGAGACCAGGACTGACGGAGTCATGTGTACTTCCTTCCTGCATGTTTGACAGCCCGGTGTTGAGCTATGGCTGGTGTGCAGCCACTTTAACTGAGGAGACCTCTTATTATGTCCTTAGTGGCTTGTCAGTGCTTCCAGTACATAATCCTCATCTTACATGTGACAACGGCCCTTTTCTTGCCTCTGCTCGTTACCATGGTAATAAAGGCTTGCTCTGAATGCCTTCTGTAGACATCTAGCAACGACCCAGTGTCTCATTGAAGCTGACAGCCCATTCCTGGGCCTGGGCCTGAGCCTTGAAGCCTGCTCATTAAATACCATGGACTGTTTGGGCTTGGAATAAAATTCTGTAGATGAACATTTAAAATAACTATGGAAAAATCATCCAACCTGACCTAATACACTTTGAATACCAGATTTTGTGAAAGTATTCTGATGTAACACAGCTAAATGAGCTTATTCCATCTGGGAGCAAGGGCACGCTTTATTTATTTTTTACTTTTTGAGAGGCCATTTCCATAATTAAAATAATGACATTTTAAAAATGCACTTAGCCAATGCTGAATATGATACATTGAATTTTTCATTGACTCAAACATCTATCAAGCCATTTTCTTTCTCTCTGCAGTATCTTCCTATCTCTTGATAGTGAATCTCTCTTTGTAATTCATTTGTTCATGCGGTCAAAGAGTCATTTGGCAGGAGTTGATAAGTAGCTCAGCTGTTACACCAGGGACACGAACATGGACAAGACATGAGCCTCCCTGAGACTAGAGGGGAAAGCAGGTGTGGAAACCATGGAGGACACATTCTGAGATGTCATATCCGCATGTCCCAGAGCAGAAGCAGAGAGGCATTCTGAGTCACAGGGACTGGGTATGGATGTAAGCTGGACTTTTAAATCACAGAAACCCGCACCTTGGACAGAACTCAAAAGGCAGAGCCAGAACCAGTCTAGCCCTAGCCTGGCTTGAGGCAAATTCATGTAACACAATCATCACGGATGAATTCTCTGCCCTTCCCTCTGCTCGCCACCGTCACATGTTGACCGCATTCGAAAGTAAGCGTTTCCCAGTCTCCAAAGGGCTATTGGCATTCCAGACTCTGAATGCCGAGGGAAGATTCATTCTGGTCAGACTAATTTGATCACACGCCCTGTGCCCACCCCAAACCAGGAAGGTGGTGGGCTTGTCGTGCTGTCATGGCCACGCACCTAGGGCGGATCTCTAAGCCAAACTGGCCTAGGGAGAGCCTGGGTTTGGAGGTGGGGCAGAAGGCGGAGCAGCAGCATGGCGAGAGCTTGGCTTTCCTTGGATGAGAAGAGATAGCGGAGGACGCATCTGCGGAGGACGCATCTGCGGAGGACGCGTCTTCAGAGGTGCGCTGGCAGCTGCGTGCAGCCGCCCAGTGCTCCCCATGGAGTGTGAACCGTTGGTCATTCTTTTCTTGACTGGTAGATTCCATAGTCCCCTGATGTTCTTCCTGCCCCTCCACCCTCCCTTCTCAGCTCTGCCAATAGTTGCTGCAGGGGAGTAAGATTCCCCTCCTCTCAGTCGTCGATCCTCCCTGTAGCTTCAGCCCCTTCTACTGCTGACTCTGGTCTCCTCTGCTACAGTTCTAAGTTCAGGGCGCTCTTAATGTCTTCTCTCGGCTGTCTCCCTAAGGACCTGTGTCCAACATGCTGCACAGGAATTCTTGTCCACCCCCGCCCCCATGTCTTCCTTCCTCACCCGCCCTCTCCTCCAGGAGAGTAGCATTGTCCCAGTGAGTAGCATCACTATTCCCCAGGAAGGACCAGGAATCTTCTTCATCCAAACCCCACCCACTACAGCAAATCCACCTGTGCTACCTTATAAAAACCTCTTGTTGGTTTCCACTGCTCGGACTCTATTTTATTCACCATCACCTGGGACGTGGGTGGTTGTGACAGCCCTTACCGGGTCCCCTGCTGCCACACATGCACCACAGTCTCCTTCTATTCAGGGTCCCAGTGATGAGACTGTGTCCTGCCCTGGCTTAAGTCTGTGATGACTAAAGTCTCTTCAGAATCAAGTAAAGATGCTTGGGATGACCATCAGCCTTAGCCTGAGCTTACCCCTGAGTTCCTCCTAGTTGGTGTTCCTCCCTGTCTACACCACAGTAACATCTTCTGTTTATTTAATGTGCCAGCTTCTGCCCCACCCAGAGATGCTCCTGTCCAGCTGCCCCCTCTCTGCCAAAAGCTCTTCCCCACTCTCCCCTGGCTTCCTCCTGGTCCATCCTCAAGACTTAGCTTCAGTGTTCTTCCTCAGGAAGCCTCCTCTGAGACTCCTGCCCAGGTCAGAGTCCATGCCATGAGAACCGGTACCTCCACTTTCCCAGTGGGTGTCACACCTGTACTGTAGCTCAGCATCCATCCTCCCAGTGAGCTTAATCCCCACGAAGCTGGCAAGTACATCCTTCCTGTCATCCCTGGGGCCCCAAAGCCTGGTTCTCCCCTTAGCTAATCAACACCCCTTCCTGGGTTACTGCAGAGAGAGGCAGGTGGTTTTTCATAACTTGTTTAAGGATTTTTTTTTCTGTCAGCTTCCTAGCACCTGCCAAATAGAAAAGCTCATGGCATAAATGTCACATATAACAGAACCAAAAATGCCACCTGCCCTCCGGAAAGTCTCTGTGTGCACCATCAGAAAAAAAGAAAGAAAGAAAGAAAAAACCCATTGGCTAAAGGTCACTTTATCAGACATATCAACACTAACCTTTCCTTTCCAATTAGAATTCTTCTAAGTTCTGCAGCTGTGAGAGGAATGAAAGCACAAGGGTGGGCTTCTTTTTCTTGTTTAGGCAGGTATGAAGATGCCAAGACACCTGCAGGGTGTATAGATTGTGTGTGTGCGTGTGTGCGTGTGTGCGTGTGTGTGTGTGTGTACGCACATCTGTGTGTGTATGTACGCACACCTGTGCACGTGTGTGTGTGATTTTGTAGGCAATTCTTACTCACTTAAAGCATATCTGCTGTTTGGGAATACATTTCTTTCTAAGTTAGTCCTCATGTCCCATATAAGAACAAAGAAAAAGAGGTGTGGTACAGAAGTTTAGTGGGTAAAAGCACTTGCCAAGCAAGCCTGATGACCTCCAGATCCCATGGAGCCAGGAGAGAACCAAGTCCTAAAAGTTAGCCTCTGACTTTGACAATTGCACACACATGCACACACACACACACACACACACACACACACACACACACAACATCATGATCATGGTGATGCTTCTAAGCAAAATGGATATGAATACTCAGAATCAGGAAATAGCTGCCACTGCCTTAGCCACATGCTGATCCACGTGAGCCAGTACCTGTGACAGTATTCTAGACTGGCTGTGAAGAACAGTAGGCCATCACACATGTACATGTAATGAGGATATTGACAAGGGCCTGGGGCCTGCTGCCATCGTCACTGTAGGGTGTGTCTCTTCTGCCTCTCTGAACAGCTTGACAAGAATGAGATGCTCCAATGGACATAGAAGAAAGGATCAAGGAAGTGCCTATCCTTGAATTATCCTTCACTTCAGACGAGAGAGGTAGACACCAGGGAGTCATAACCTGAAGTGCCACGCTACCTGGCCTCACAGTCACAAAGCTGAGCCAGCACTAAGACTCGAGCATGGGGCCTGAGTAGTCTCCGCAGACCACTTAGGCTTTTCATTTTCGAATTAGATTATGAATAAATCAAATATGAGAGCCTAAGGGAACCGAGCGCTGCAGCACCAGAACACACTGTTTTCACGTTGAGTTGTCAGGGGTGAGCAAGGTAATTGGTAAAGGGTAACTGGGAGAGGAGGTGGAAGGTCTGTGGGGAGAGGAGAGGAGAGGAGAGCAGAAGTCTGATCCTCCGGATGTTTCCTCTGTCTTCATCATCCTTTGATTTATTTTGCTTGAAAAATAGAACTTTTCCAAGAGGTACTGAATTCATGGTATTTGGGGTCCAGAGCTATAGAACCAGACAAAGCCAACTCGAGTCCAGGTTCTGTCCTTCTAACCCTTGTAATCCTGTGTCCTGAATTCTTAGCCTGTGTAATGGGGGTAATTTTGAATCCTAATGGAAGTTCATGATTAAAGCTAATATTTTCCATAAAATACACATGTCTTTAAGACATACTGAGCTCTCCCCCTTAGTAGCTGTTTTTAGGCCCAATAAGGCCCCTTCTACTCTTCTATGGCCCTGTAGCAAGTACAACCTCCCCCACGTAATCCTAAAGTATTGGAGGTAAAGAATCCTCAGACACCAAGATGATAGACCCAGAAACTCTTTATCTCTTGGAAAAGTATAGAAAATCCTCTTCTTATACCAGGCTGCATTCATGAAGGCCAAAGCAGGGTTTACTAATTTCCTCATTGCTTTGACAAAAGCTGCGTAAGAAGGAAGGGTTGATTGTGACTCTCAGTTTGAGGGGACACAGTCCATCATGATGAGGCATGTGAAACTGCCAGTCACATGACATCTTCAGTCAAGAATCAGAGAGATGAATGCTGGTGCTAAGTGTGGTTTTTCATTCTCCTCCTTTTATTCTGTCTGGAACCCTAGCCCAAAGGACTGTGCCACACTGTGGGTCTCCCCTCCTCAGTTAAACTCCTCTGGAACTATCCTTGCAAACATACCCAGAGACGTGTGTCCTAGATGATCCTAAAGCCAGTGAAGTAGGCAATAAAGAATAGCCACCACTGCAGAATGAAACATCATACCACTTCTTAACATGACGCCCAAACGTCTTACTTTAAATCATAACATCCCACCCCTGGACACCAAAGTCTCATCTCATGATGCAAAGTATCTTTAGTTAATTGCTAAAGTCCCCAGCTTTAATTTAATACTCCCAACACTGTTCTAAAGTTCAAAGTCCAAAATCTCTTCTGAGATTCAAGACAAACTCTTGTCATCCCATGCTACAAAATTTTAAAATATGTTCCATGCATCCAATATACAATAGCAATTAATAAACATCCCCATTCACAAGGGGGAAAGAATACCAAGAGGATACCAAGGAAAGATTGGCTCAAAATAAGACCGAAACATGGCAAAGCAAATGACAACATGTCTTCACATCTGGAGCTTATAGTGATGTCATCTGACTTCCAGTGGGCTTGGGCAATCCGTCTAGTTTTGCTGACTGCAATATATGTAGACTCCTTGGGCCAGCTCGACTCCATGGCTTCAGTTTCCTTGGCAGATACCCCATAGTGCTGCCTTCTCTACCATCCTGGGGTCTACATTGCAACTTGGCCTTCACTTCAAATATGGCCCCTTGGGGCCTCCTTTCAGAGAATCCAAATATGTCACACATTCCTAGCCTCAGTGGTTTTTTTTTTGAACCATTGGCTCAAGCTTCCTGAGACTCTGTAACTCCTGAATTTGACATGCCTAAAAAAATCATTCCAAGAAGTTGAAGCTACCAAGTACTACTGCCAGCTTGAGATATCATCTGGCCTCCTGCCACATCTACAGTGGCTCTGTACACCTTGGTGACTGCAATTGGGAAACTACTTTCATGGGTGGTGGCTTTAGAGTAGGGAACCCCTTCAGCAACGTCCATAGTTCAGCCACTTTCTTTTAAGATGAATTTATGTTTTCACAAGTTAGAGCTTCCAGCGGGTGAGGATCTGGCTTTCACAGGGTAACTTTCTTATTCTCTAGGGCAGAGTGCAAGGATTCTCCTTAACAGCATTAATCACTTTAAACTCACAGCGGCTTTCACAAACACCCAGAGTACCTGCAACTTTAAGCTTCCTCGTGTTCCATTCCTCATCAAACATTTTTGATCTGTCTGCTCTCTGTCACTGTTGATCTGACTAAGATTGATGAGCAGTGGCTGCCACAGCCTGGATGCTATGCACTGTTGAAATTTTCTCCACCAAACAACGTCATCCAGGTTTTAATTCAGTTTCACTCACAATTTAAGGACATAGACAAAATATAGCCAGATTCCTTGCCAGAATACAGTGAATACCTTATAACCCAGCTGACAATAGAAACCGTGATTCTCTTTGAAACCTCCTGAATACAGTCTTTACATTCTGATCTTCTAACCACCCACCAGAATCACTCATTATACCGTGTTTATAGCATTCCATGGATCCTTTATCTCACAGTGCCAAATGTATCCACATTCCCCTACAAGCTAGTTCCAAAGCCCTAAAACCTACATGGTCATATTTATCACATCAACAACCCTATTCCTGGTACCAGTTTCTATTCTAATTGCTTTTCTTGTTGCTATTACATAATACCTCACAAAAACCAATTTGATTGAGGAAGAGTTCATTTTAGCTTACGGTTTGAGGGGATACAGTCAGTCCATCATGGCAGAGAAGGTATAGTAAGCAGAAGCCCAAGGTGGTAAGTCACATTGCATCCAAAATCAGAAGTAAATGCTGGTACTAATCTTACCTTATCCTTTTTGGCTTTCTAAAAATTTACATTTATTTCTTGTGTGCTTACCTTATCCTTTTTGGCCTTCTAAAAATTTACATTTGTTTCTTGTGTGCATGTATATGTGTGTGCGCATAAACTTATACATACCTGGGTAAGCACATGTCATGAAGAATGCATATGGAGATCAGAAAAAAACTTATAGGAAACAGTCTTTCTTTCTACCATGTGGATTCCAGGAAACAGACTCAAGTCGTCAGGCTGGGAGGCAAACACTTTTATCTGCTGAGCCATCTTGCTGTCCTCCCTTTTTCCTACGTATTCAGGTGATGATACTCACATTCAGGGTGAGTCTTTCCTCCTCAGGAAAATAGAAACACTTTCCCTAGCACACTTGGAAGTGTGTCTCCTAGGCAATTCTAAAAGTCAAGGAAAATTATCCATCACACCAGGCCTTATCCAAAATTACAGGTAGGTCCTAGCCAGTGTGTGGCTTCTTGACCTCCCCAACCTTTTTCTATGTAGTTAAATGAGCCAGATCCATGATAAGAAGCAGTTCCTTGGTCTGTCCAAGGGCCCAATTACAGCTTTATTGAATCTCTCAGGGGTAATACCTAGGTTTCAGCTGCCCCAAAGCAATTCATTGTGCTAGTTAAGCGCCAACTTGGAGTCAGACTTGTACTTGGCCCCTGCATCAATGGATGCTCTGTTTGGAATGGAGTGGCGAGATGCTAAGCACTGAACCCAGGCCTTGTGTGTGGTGAAGACATGCTGGAGCACTGAGCTACCTACCCCTCCAGCCCTACTTGGCCCATATGACCTTAGGCAGTGGCTGATTTTCCCCAAGTCTCAGCTTTTTTTGAGTAAAATGAGAATAACAGAGGTCCTTCCGTCCAGGGGCTGGATGAGAACTGAGGCGGTAGGTGTCCAGAGTGCTTTCAGCACAGTGTCTGTCCCCATCATAAACATTTGCCAAAAGCCAGCCGTTAGCAGACTCGTCTTTACAGAAGACAAGAAGGGCACCTTTGTCATGTTGCAACCAAGCCACATTTGAGAAGTGGTATCCCAGGGGCAGCTTTGAGATGTTTTCCTCTGAAATCAGTCTGAGACCATTCTGGGACACAAGGAGGCCCCATGGGGTTGGAGGACTGCAGGGACCTCTTGCTGACTTGGGCATTCCTCCCTTTCATCAAGCTTAAGAACCCCTTAAGCTTCTGCAAGCATGGCTACTTTTTTTTTACCTCATGGAGAATAGTTTGGATTGGATACATCAATAAACAGCCAGCCCAGGGCACTAGGAAGGTAGCTCTGAGGAGGGACGAATGGTCCCAAAGGGGCAACAGGAGAGTGGCCATCTTGTCTTGGGCAATGCTTGAGGCTGGTATTTATGCCTTTCCAGCCCCTTCTCCTGGCTAATTCTTTGCTGGCTTCTTTCTAAAACAGGATGATAGATTTTGAAATCCAAAGATGAGTCCAATGAGAATAGGGGCTGCAATCTCCCCCTGATATATTCTTCTCCTATTACTGCCTTAGCAGATTGCAAACTGGTGGATATGGAAGGATCAGGCAGTTGAGCAGGGAAGGGAAAGATGGATGCCAGGCAGCAGAGAACAAAGATGTCCCCATAATGACTGACAGGACCCATTGTGTTTCCCTTACCGGTCCTGTGCCACATGGACGTCTAGTTCTGAAATTAGATGCCAGCTGCTTGGAAGGGTACTTAAGGGGCAAGACCACCAGTGTTCTGGAGATATGACAAGCCGGAGGCCCCTTCTGACACTGGGAAAACAAGTAGCCGTGAGACACCATCCCCCAGCACAGCCCTGTCACCGTGGAGCCCTGGGAACTGCTAAGGCACCGTCATATTTTCTGAGTTCTGCAGTTTTGATCTTTCCTATGAAGTACAGCATGCCTGCTCCTGAGGTCATAGGGCATGACCACCAGTCCAGTGGAAATGAATTCACATCTCTACTATGAGTAAAAGCTCTTTTAACAGCTTTCCAGAGCCCAGAGCAAATGTCTTGAGTCAGAAATATTTCCTGTAGACAGCTGCATGAAGTCAGACCCTCAATATGGTGATATTAGGAGCAGTGAGAAGAAGGTTCCAGAAGGTTTCTGACCAAGAGCAATAAATAGAACTGAGTACTTCTCATGTACTAAACAACATGTGCAACATGTCATCCAGCAGCCCTGGGGCATCAGAATGAATGTCCCCCACAACACTGAGGCCACCATGGTAGATGCAACTGACCACAAAGCCCTGGCCTTAAACATTATCTCCTACTGACACAGCCCAGTTCCTTCTTCTGCATATTTCATTATAGTATCCACTCTTCATTTAAATAGGCCTTCTGTGGAGACTCTGTCCAGACATTGTACCATGTGCTGTGTGAATACAAAGATAGACTCCTGGTCTATGCATAGACAAGCATGGAAGACACGCACGTAACCCCGTTAAAGATGCTGTGTTAGAATCCCCTCTTCCCATCAGGCTTGTTAACATGAAGCTTATTTAGGGAGTATTATTGCTGGGATTTTTAACAATAAAACCCAAGTAACACAGACAAGTCACCAAAATAAGAGCATTGGGATGAGAGGGGGTTAGGAGGAAGGTGAAAGGCTGGGAGAGGAGGGAAGGAGGGGCAGGGAGAAAGAGAGAGAGATTAGGTAGGAAAGCAGTCTTTGTCTGTGTAGACAGGAATCCTAGAAACCCAGAGCTACAGTTTGCTCCGCGGTCTGAGATCACTTTGTTCCCCACTCTGCACATCGCAAACATCACTCAGTGTAGAAACCTGTGAGGACACCAGGGTGGGGTGGGCTCCATGTTTGCTCGGTGGCTCCAGATAGAGGAGACGACACCTACTGCACTGGAGACTCTGGGTGGGGCTCAATAGGAGGCTCTGTCCTACAGGGTACATTTAGTGATATCACACCCCCAACTGACCACTGTCCTGGTTCAGACAAGAACCAAAAATTTACCTGGCTGACTGCAGACAAAAGTCGCTAGGCACCCTGGGTGTTCCAGGACCCCGGATTAAGCAATTGGGGGAGGGTCATTTTTTCTGCTTTCCTGTTACCAATGCAGAATGTTGGGGTGCTGAACACATGACACACCAAGCAGTACATGTGTCCTTTTCATAGAATTAAAAAAAAAAGCCCATCCCATAATAGTACTCTGAAATGGCGGTGCTTGAGGTGGTTGGTAGTCATGGTGGTTGTCTTAGCGTTTCTCCAGTTCCCTCTTGCATGTTCTTAACCTGTTCACCATGAAAGGCTCTGAAAGAATGTGTGTGTGTGTGTGTGTGTGTGTGTGTGTGTGTGTGTGTGTGTGTGTGTGTGTGTGTGGAAAATAGAGGAAGCCTGTGCCTGTCCACTGCTTCCCTAGCCTCGGAGAGCAAGGGCCCCACTCACAGCTGCCGTTGCTTCTGGCACTTCATGTGGGTAACCTCTGTGCTAACCAGACCCTCCCATACAGACCTTTTAAGCATTTTGGGTTGATTTTTTGTAAACACTGGGTGAGTTTGGCCTCTTTAAAAATCAAATTGGCCCGAGCAGAAAGTCAAAAGCAAGAACAAACAAATCAGAATAGCAGTTGTATTCACTTCCGGAAGAGTACGGAGGACAAATAAGCATGTCAGACCCTGAAGCTGGGTTCCGTGTTCAGGGTTATAGACCACCCAGAATCTCGGCAACTTAAGCAAATGCTCTGTAGCTGGCCCCGGGGTGGGCTAAATGCCCTAGGAAAGGGCACAGCGGTCTGGGGTTACAGCCCAAGGAAAGAAGTCGGTGAAAAGGCCAGTGCGTGACAAGAGGACCGTCCAAGAATAGCGATAGGAAGAAAGGTCTGCGCCTGGAAAGATGGCGAAAGAGCGCCACAGTGACACTGCTACTGTAGAAAAGAGAGACTCCGGCTCCTTCGGCGGGAGGCATGGTGACCAGGATGGCAATAAGATCATTGCCCATGGTGCATGTGATTAATTTTTAGCCAGATCTGTAAATCTCTACCATACAGCTGAGCTCCTCGTGACACAGTTCAGCCTCACAGCCTGTGTCTTCATTTAAGAACTTCTGGAAGGAACAGGAAATGGCAACAATAAAGACAAAGTCTGAGTCCTGCTTGGTCCCCCTGAGGGCATGAAAATAGCTTGGTGTTCTGTGACTACCCCACCCTCAGCCTTGGTCCTTAATAAGTTTGCAGAGGGGGATCTAGGAGAATCGGGATAATGTGCTTGCTTGCGCTAACAATCGAGTCTCCTTGGAAGATCAAGATTAGAATGTCTACTTAAAGGAGGAAAACTTAGAGGACTCGGCCTTGGAGGCTGAGAAACAGACCCAGTAAGAGAAACAGAAGAAAGCAGCCACAGGAATCAAGAAGGGAGTTTTTCAGGGAACAGAAGACAAACGGGGGAACACTTCCGTTTTCCTGTAATATGTTGGGCCAAAATAGCAATTTTGTTGTTGTTTTGCTTTGTTTAAAGGCATGAATGAGCTGATAAGGTTTCTCACAGAAAAGATTCCGCAAACAATGGCCTCAGTAACAGAAACCCTGTTCTCTTCTAGTTAGGAGGCAGAAGCTGGAGATCAAGGTGCGGCTGAGGACCCTGAGGGAAGGATCTGCTTCCTGCCTCTCTTGGCTTGTAGACCGCCAGCTTCCCACTGCGAGCACGGAAGCAATATTCCCCTCCCTGGGAACAGTCAAGCCGTGTTGAAACCTACCCAGTGGCTTCATTTTGACTTAGTTACCTCTAACAAGATGTTGTTTCCAAACACTGCTTTTTTTTTTTCTGCGTTTCCATGAATTGGGAGTTTAACGTAAGAATTTCAGGGAGACCCTTCTGACCTCCGACAGTATTTACTTTAAAAACATTAAGCAAAGGAGGAAACCATGGAAAATGAGACTGTGGTAACAGAAGCCCGTCATCAGGGCAATGAAGGATGTTTAGCTAGAAAGTTCTGTGAGGTAAACCAGGGAGGGGCCGTGAACCTTGCTGAAAAAGTCTGACTTAGTTTCCAAATGTCACAAGCTACAGGAGGGTTTTGATTAAGAGAGTAGCATGAGCCACCATAGACTAGTCAGCAGAAGCTTTACCAACAGCTTTACCAACCAAACTGCCCTAGGCACTCCCAACACCCTTGGCAAAGAACAGTCCCCTGCTGTCTGTAAGGGAGGGAAAATGAGCCCAGGTATAGGGTCTGAAAAGAAATAAGGACTTTTAAATGAAGAAAAAGGCATATCAGGACAGGAAGATGACTCAGCAGGCAAAGGCACTGACCACCGATCATAACAACCCAAGTTCGATTCCCTGGAACCCACAAGGAAAGAATCAAAACCCAAAAGTTGTCTTCTGGCCTTCACCTCAGATGCTATGGCTGGTGGGTGAGCACAGACAGACACACATGCACACACACACACACACACACACACACACACGCATGCACGCAATTTTTAATGTTTTTTTTTAAAAGTCACTAAACACACAGGTGAGTATGAGACACACTTTTTCATCAACTTTAAAGACTCAGCTTAGTGAAGATGTCATTTTTGCCAAAATGATCTGTACCCACAATGCAGTTTCAGTCAGAATGCTGACAGGGCGATCTTAAATTTTACATGAAATTGCTAAAGTTTGAGATTAGCCAGGCCCCTTCGAATGGGACAATATAGTAGTAATAGGTGTCTTTTGCGCAGATAAGCAAATAGAATAGAGAGCCCAGAAACAGAATGATAGATTTGTAAAAACACGACAAAGATGGAATTGTTGAACCAAGAACAGAGGGATGCTCTTCAGTAAATGTCCTCAGAACGATCTGTTACCCACAAAGGAAAAATCCAAACTACATTCCTAAAGCTACACCATAAAGAAAGCAACTTCACAGGGGCTAACAATTTAAATGTGAAAGTGAAAATAGTTTTAAATTTGAAGATTGAATAGTGATCTCTAAATAATGGAAAATTTCTCAAAACACAAAACCACAGTGAAGCTTTTCATAAACGTGGCCTTAGGCTTGAGAGCTTTTGTTTATCAAAGGGGCACAGGAGGAACACCAAGACAAGCCATAAGCTGAGAGAAATCTTTGGCATGCGTATTCTCTTCAAACGATTAGAATGCATAATGACGAGTAGCCTTGAAGGAAAAGACAGAGTTGAGGTTAGAAAGCAGTAAGTTCACAGAAGCCGAAGAATGAGAGACCAACAAAGAATGAAGAGATAGTCCACCTCCTTAGTGACCTTGACTCCGGAAATTGAAGCAGCGTGAAGCTGCCGTTAGGTACCGCCACACTGGATAAAATAAGACAGGTCCCGAGCACATGCGGTTGGGAGGTAGAGGGTGGCAGCTCAGACATGGCTGGCGGAAGTTGAAGTTGATGGTCATTTTGGAGATGATTCTGTCTGCTTGGCGTTTCAGCTGATGCAGTCCCAGGGCAGAGCAACTGGTCCCCAGTTTTCCTCCAGCAGGCTTTCTGGATTGACCTTCCTTCTGGCCTGCCACACCCTCATCTTGCACTAGGTCCCATTCAGGAGCCACACACACACCAGTTTCCCTTCAACCCTCAATGTGTGTGGGTAGGGGGTATGTATGTATATGTATGTGTATGTATATAAATATATATATACATGTTCATGTGGGTGTGTACATGCCTGTGTACATATGTGTATGTACATATGGGCCAAAATTCAGTGTCACATGTTGTCTCCAATCACTCACCATCTAATTTTTTTGAGACAGGGTCTTTTGCTGATCAGTTCAGTGAGGCTGGCTGGCCAGTGAGCGTCAGGGACCTGCCTGTCTGTGCATCCCTCATTACAGACTCGTGCCAGCATACCTGCTGTTTTGCATAGGTGCTGGGCATCTGAGCTCCCATCATCATGCATGCGGGGCAAGAGCATTACCACCTGGGCATCTCCCTAGCCTCTCGTTAGCTCATCTCTTTCCCTCCCAGAGTATGGGAAATGTGCAGAATGTTTTCTCATACCCAGAAAACAGCATCTGCCCCTTTGCAGAGCCAGCCTGCCCATCTGTTCTTCTCTCGGAATAATTTCCTCTGGCTCCTCATAGCACCACGCTCCCTGTCCTTTGCTCTCAGCATGACAGAGTGTCTTAGCCCCTCTCTTATTCCTCTTCAGCTAGGCACTGGTTCTCTCACAGGTGGTGGAAGAAAACTAACTGTCCTGTCAATCCCCCAGCCCCAAACAAGGTCAGTGATGATTGCATCAGCCAGGGAAGTCCTGTCGTGTGTGTGTGTGTGTGTGTGTGTGTGTGTGTGCGTGCACACGTGTGTACATGTGTGCATTGTATGCATGTATGCATGTGCATGTGTGTGCATTGTATGCACATATGCATGTGCATGTATTGCATGTGCGTGTGTGTGTGTGTGTGTGTGTGTGTGGAGGCAGTTCCCCACTCTCTTCTTAGTGTGAAATCACATGTTGTATATAAACGCTGTATGTTGCAACACTCCTGTTACACATACACAGTTATTAGTAAATTGAGGTCCACTGTGAAAGAAAACAGTAGGTCAGTCCCTTTTTGGTGTCCCCAGAGCCCTCTGAGAAGCTCCAGGGCTTCCTACAGTCCATCTCCTAAGGATGTCCTCTCCTGCTGTGAAGGTTTCTGACCAGAGAGCCAGATTAGCCTCAGCGCCCGAGAGAACCTAAAACCTCTATCAAATCTGAGCTTCCAAAAGCAAGCCTGTGAGTGAGAGACCCAAGATTTCAGGCAGAGGGAGGTCCCTCAATCAGGGAGGTCGTTAGCCCATTCTATATTGAACCTTAAAGCAGTCTCCAGGTTGGGTCTCGGCTGTCCAGTTCTATTTGTAATTCAGTATACTCTGGCTTCCTGACATGCCAGCTGCTTCCCCACAGATGAACGAGTCAGGGCATTTTTCATTTCAGGTTTGAGTGTTATAAAACCTCTTTGTCCCGCTTTCATGGTGCTATAAAGACCCCTGGTCACCTTGTTACAGGTTCACTCTTTCAAAGCATTTTCTGAGCGTCTTTAGTATCAGCAGCAGACATCGGCCTCACAGAGATTCAGAGAGAGCTAAGAGAGCTTCTAAAGAAGCAAGTGGAGAATATCGATGCAGATCCAATCCCAGGCTGGATTGGGTTTGTTTGGCTCCTTTGGTCATAGGATTCATAAGGAGTTCGTATATCTATGTATTCGTGTTAATTAAAAGCCCCTGAAGTAAGCTACCGCTGTGGGAGCCCAGACACTCAAAGAAACAGAATTTTAAAACTTTGCTATTTTGAAAGTATTTTTCAAGTGCTTTGAAGCTGAACATGAAATTTCACAGTCTACCTGTGAAATCAGCGGCCCTCCCTTCCGAGAGTGTGTAGCAGTGGGGACACCTTCTGGAGCTACGCAGAAGTGGCTGTGTCTCCCAGAACTCCCTCTAGAGAGCTTCAAGGTAGATTCTGTTAACTGTCTTCTCCTAGTCCTCTCCCAGCTAAACTCCTGAGACTTCTCCCCAAGGGCAAGGCCAATGCTGTCATCTCTTCTTTAGGTTATTAGGGAAGGTTCCAGACAATGCATTGCAAGTTCCTTGTGTGGGAGATTGTGGTATCTTTTGGCCTGGGAAGGCATGTTTTGTGACTTGCCACCAAGACAGTGGCCTGGCATGAAGCGACCCAGGAACACCCGCACCTGTGGCTCAGCAGGGTTGCCAGCAAGGCAGCTGAGAGTGTGAGCTTTGGTTCAGTCTAACACAGCTCAGTAAATTGCTTGCTTCTGTTCTGTCATTTGAAAAGCGATGGGACTTGTGGCATCCTGGTGTGGAGATCAAGTTGGGCAGTGCTATTCAGTGGCACCTGGCAGGATGCTGGTGAGCAGCATTGGCTGTGGTTACCAGACACAGCCTCCGTTGATGCATGTACTTTCCCCACCATCTTCCCTGTGACTTTTCCCCCACCATCATGGGGTCATGGCTTCTCAGCCTTGAAGGCACACTGGAATCATAGCAGGAGCTTCCAGACGGACTGATGCTGAGTAAACCCAATGTCTGCAGTTGTGTCCTAGGCCTCAGTCTTTAAAGACCCTATGGGTGGCCCCAAAGGACAGTCAGTTTGTGAGAACCCCTCCTAAGTTCTTCAAAGACTATGGTGTCCAGCCCTAATACCTGAGGGATTTGAGTTTCAGCTACTCAGCTCTCAGAACCTCCCCCTTGGCACACATGGCCAGTTGGAAGTGCTGGAGACATGATGGCATCCGAGGACAGAGGCAGGCTCTTCTCCTATAATGGTTGTGTCTGTGGTTGGCTTCCCCCTCTTCATGGGGCCCAGCTAGAATGCATGCTAGCAGGGATGGTTCCGGCAGCTGTATCTGTTTCTGTCATTTGATTTCCCATGTAGGAAGAACTGTGATGTAAAACCACAAATCTTGGCAGTAAATGCTGGAGCGTATGAGAGACTTTGAGTTTGGGAAGCAGGAAAATGTGCCATCGAGCAGTATAGTTCAAAGCAATGGTTTTCATCTGCTCCCTTTAGAAACAGAGGAGGATCAGTAGATTATGTTAGAGAGCTTCAGAGAGACGGAGGGAGAGAAGGGGAGGGAGAGGGAGAGAAGGAAAATAAAAAGAAAGAGGAAGGAAGGGAGGGAGAACTGCTCAAAATGAGAATCAGAAACAAGAGGAAGAAGAGATATTTTTAACCCTAAGATATAATAAATATATATTAATCGCCACACTAGATGGTAAACTAGCTGTTTACATCACATTGTCTAATGCATCTTCATTGGCCAGAGAAGCCAAGAAAGACCAGAGTCAGGGGCTGAAGAAAATAGATTCTACCTGATATTGAAAGGGGGCAGCATTTCCTTGCTAAGATCTGGAATACAGATACAGGAATTGGATAGATCACTGAGGTCATTTTTACACCATCCAATGCAATGCAATGCTTAGAGAAACAAGATCACATGTGTATGTGTGTGATGTTCCTGTGTGGCCATCTGTATGTGTGTACATGGGGAAGCCGGAGTCCAGTTTCAGAGGTCACTCTCCACCTTATTTTCTGAGGCAGCTTCTCTCCATAAACCCAGAGCTTGTCATTTCAGCTCGACTGGTTGGCAAGCCCCAGAACCCCACCTGTCTCCTTGCTGCCCTCCAGCACAAGGCTTACGAGAGTGTACCATCATGGCCAGTTTGTGTGTGAGTAGAGGTAGGGAACATAACTTGGGTCCTTGGGTTTGCCCAGAAAATACTTTACCCACTGAACTATCTCCCCTGGCCCCAAACAAGACCTTTCTCACTCTTTTTAATACAGGAAATTAGCAAGTCATTTTCCCCTCTGATATATATGTGTGGTATGTGTTAGCATGTCTGTGAGTATGTAGGTGCATGTGTATTCACAAGCATATAAAGATCCAGGGTTGACATCAGAAGTCGTCTCTAATCCCTCTCCTCCTCAATCCAGGAAGGGTCTCTCAGTTGAACCCATAGTTCACTGGTTCGGTTAGCCTACGTAGCCAGTTTGCTCCAGGGATCCCCTGTTTCTGCCTTCTGAGTATTTGCATTACCGTCAGGCCTCCCCACCCACCCAGCATTCACGTGGGTGCTGGGGAATCTGAATTCTGGTCCTCATGCTTGTGCAGCGAGCACTCTAGCTGCTGAGCCATCTCCTCAGCCTTGTAGGACTTTTGAATAGAATTCCTCATTCTATAAATGTTGAGTGAGCACCATCCTGAAACTTGATACAGCATCACGCGCTAGGAACAGTGGTGGCGAAAACTGGGCTGGCTGCTGAGTAGGTTACAATGTGCCGACTGTGAGAGCATGAATATGACCCCATAACTTGGCCTCGGGGGTCAGGGCCCCCAATGAAAACAGTGAAGCTAAGGCTTAAAGGTTACATAGCTATGAACTGAATACTGGTGCAGAGTGCAGAGAGACGGAGCATGTTCCACAGGCCAACAATGAGAAAGACTTTTCTTGGCACTGAGAGAATTTCACTGAGACCTGGGCAGGTGAGGAGAGTGGAGAACAGGAAGGCTGGGGCAGTAGGGGAAGAGTTTGGCCATGAAGAGCTTTGTCAGAGCACTTTGTACTCAGAGCCACACTCCGATGTCTCTCTCTGACATACCAGCCTTAGGGTTGCGGGGAGCCAGGGTCTCTCCTCTCTGGAACTGTGAGCTACCAGTATGGTGGGTTCCTTATAGGCAGAGGCTGGGATGGTGGTTCTGCAAGTCATGTATTGAGGGAAAAGGCCTCAGGAGAAACTGTACGAGAGTGAGGGAAGATAAGGAAAAATGGAGGTACCTCAGTCAGTTCCACAGGGAGCTCTGGGGAGTGGGTTGAATCACCAGAGTTTGTCCCACTCACAGATGAGGAGGCTGGGCTGTAGAGCATCACATCCATCGACCAGTCCTTTGCCTACCTGTGAGCCCTTCTTACAGGAAGACGTAACTGTCCAGTGAAATTCTTGGCTTCGTAAGGCCGTCTCTATCAGGGCAGGTGTTCCCAGAACCCCCCCCAGCCTCCGGCAATGAGCACGTCCCCCTAGCAGGGGGATCCAGACATGGGCCACCCACGTCTACATCATCACTTTGGAAAATAACATGTGCTGGTTCTCCTTGTCCAGCCAGGGAAAGCCCATCCGCAGGCCCTTTACATAAGGCCAGAGGCTGCTCTGACCCTCTCTAAGGGACATTCCAGAAGCCAATGTAATTGTGTACTGCGAAGCTCCCTGTCCCGACCACCTTCTCTGCCCACCACCTGGACCTCACTGCCCAGACCTGACTGGATGTCTGACTGTCACCTCCCGCCTACACATGTCCTGAGAACTGCCCCATGCAGCCAAAGCACAAGCTTGTTCTTGGCTTTTGTTTTGTTGTTATACTGCACTTACCGTGCAGGGGGGACTGGAAATGAGCATGGTGGACCTTTCTTACCGTGTGGCACAAAGGTTGGTATTGATCCTTACCCACGAGCCTCCTGAGCCTGGCTCGGTGCAGCTCATCAGCCTGTGTTTGATACTCAGAGGATGCTGTCATGGCCCAAGGGTGTGTCCTCTCCTAGTGTCTTCAGCGATTCTTCTAGAATCGGAGCAATATTGATTTTTCTGGATTTTTGCACACTCTCTTTTAGAAATAATGGAGTCTAATCCTATGAGAGCAGGCATGACAGGAAAGCATTCATCTATACCTGAAGGCAAAAAGAATCTTTTTTTACGGGGGGGAGAACTATACCAATGTTGGGTTTGGAGGGGGGTAGGTTTTAATAAGTTGAAGCCTCCATTCTGCTAAAGGTCTCATTAGATTAAACTCTTCCTCGTTTCCAAAGAGACCTCTCACTCCCCAGGTGAGGTGTTGTTTTCCCCAGGTGTGCAGACACTCCACAGCTTTGTATTTTTTCCTTGACAGGCATTCCCACATGCTCTCTCTTCAATCTAGAAGACATCCCGGGGGGAGGGTGCCAATGCTGAATGAGAGAGTGCTATTCTCTGCACAGTGACCCAGCAGAGGGTCCCCCCGGCATCTCTGCTGACCTGGGGTGATTTAATAAGTGCTCAGGACTGTCCCTTTGCTGCTTTTCACTGTCCCTAGCTGGTGAGGCTACCGTGTTAACCCCACATTAATTATCAGCTCTATCCTGAGCTTTCACAGTGACTTCCCACCCATGGTGGCTGCTCATCACTGGGAGCATCTGGGACAACTTAAAACTAACTCCTGGGCCATACCCTGGACCTGAATCTGCCCAAGGATGGGGCCGAGAGTCTTTATTGTATCAAGTTTCTCAGGAGATTTTTTTTTGTACCCACCCAACTGAGAGACTCTGCCAAGAAATCAGAGTCAACTAAAGACATCTGTTCTAGAGCAAGCCCAGTGAGAGCTCAGGAAAGATAAGAACGTCCTAGATGGCGGGGGGCAGGGGGAGTGCAGCACATTGCTCTCCTGCTCTCATTTAATCACCTGCCCTGCCAGCCAGCCAATTGAATGTCCATGAGCGCGGTCTGTGTGGAACAGAGTTTATGCAGCAGGGCCGAGAAGACCTTGCCCTCCAGATGTTCATGGTTCTGTAATGAGTCCAGTTACAGATGGTGCCAGCCCTGGGTTTCCGCATGGGAAAGTAAACTGATCTTCCTTCCTAAAAACAGCAGGCAATGCTGTCTATGCTTGGAGCCTTCATTAGGCAAATAAATAACGTTTTTTTTCCCCTGTTGATTTTTGAAATGAATTAAAACTAAGATTTCATTAATCATGTAAAACATTCCCTTAAAAAATAAGCCTACTAGAATATATGTAGTGTGCCGTCACCACATAAGCATTGAATGGCTTAAACTGACCTGAACACCAGGTGTAACTGTTTGGCATTTTCCTTTCATGTTATATGTGCATAGGTCATATAATCCAGCAGCTCCCTACAAAGGAACTTATCGAAAAAGAATGAGCTAGTCGGTGTTTATTACTATAACAAGTGCCTGAGTCAGTCATCTGATGAAGAGAAAGGGCTTGTTTTGGCTCACAGTTTTAGAGGCATCAGTCCCATAGTTGGTTTGTCTTGTTTCTTTCTGGCCTGGGACACAGCAATACACCATGGTGGGATATAAGGCAGACTAAAACCATTCCCCTCACCATGAGCCATAGAGCCAAGAGAGGAGGGAGAGAGCGTCCTTCTGCCATCAGCCCCTCTAGTGGTATATCCTCTTGCCTCCCCAAACTTCCACCACCTATAAGTAGCACCGAGCCACAGACCAAGCCTTAACACACGAGCCTTTGGGAGAACATACCAGGTCCAAATAAAAGCAGAGAATAAACATGTGTCCACATAAAGACTCATACACAAATGCTCATAGCAACTTAACTAATAGCATCCAAAGGCTAGAAACAGCTTGGGCATCCATCAACAAGAAAACAGATTAAGTATCCATATTATGAAGTACTACCCCATTTTTTAAAACAGTACTGTTCCACACACCAACACTAATCTCAAAATGTTTGTGTTGAACCAAAGAAGACAGGCATCAGTAAGTATAGATGTGAGGCAGACTCCATCTCTATAAAACTGTGGGCAGAATGTGTCCACTGTTCTATAAAGCACAAATCTACAAGGATGATATGTAACTTCTGGGGAATGATAGTCTGTCTACACATGGGGCAGTAGGTATTTGGGTCCGTGTATTTGTAAAATTTCATCAAACGTATGTTGATGAGTTTGTTTTCTAAGAAAACCACACCTCCACAAAATTGCTCTATTAGGTAATTAGAGAGGCAGAAATCAGAAAGGCCTCAGTGGGAAGTGGGCACCATCCCGAAACAGATGAGAAGCTGTGACAAGCTGGGGAGGCTTTCCTTCTGCACAGGGAAGATAGGACAGGGCCAGGGCCTTCTGCTGAGCCTGGACTCAGATGTGGCCGGGAGGACTGGATAAGTGAACTGGGTTAGAACATATAGTAATAGATGGGGAGGAAGAGGAGGAGGCCAGAACAAAGTCATGTGTGCCCAGAAAGAAGAGGAATGGGAGTGAGCCTCAGCCTTGGCCTTAGTGACATCCGAAGGCCATCTAACGAGTGACACCTTACTAGTAGCGTAAAACCCAGCTCTCAAGGCTACTCCCAGGGTTTGAAAAAAAAGCTCCATGATGTAGTGAAACTGAGCTTAAGGTTCTTCTATCTGAGAGCTACAGAATAAATTCCCACATGTGCTGTTGGAATCATGTTCTTTATCTATTTTTTTGTCCTCTAATTTTCTTCTAAGTTCTTTCTAGTTCTCCTTTGTTTCAATTCTCTGTTCCAATTCTCCCTTGCTTCTCTGTTCACCTAGTTTAAATACATTTTTAAAAGGAGGCTTGAGGCAATAAGAAAAATGTTACAAGAGTTACATCTCATTGGTCATAGCACATTCCTTCAGCAATTGGTAAGGATGGAGCCATTTACCATGGCAACACAGGTTTCAGGATTCCAGGTATAAGACTGTGACCAGAGGCCAGGGCACAGTGCCCAGGTGAGACAAACTACAGCGAGATCTGCACAAAGAATCAGGTCTTATCAGCCAGACTTGGCAAGTGAAGAATTGGCATAATTTTTTAGGTTGCTTTGTGTTAATAACCTCGGTTAGACATCTGCAACCCTGACCTTGTGCACATCTGTAAAATTTTTAACTTTTGATCCATTTACAGAAACATTCAGTCTAGTTTGAACTTGCTCCAAGGTAAAAATGAGCTGACTGTGTATAGTTTGAGTTAAAGGAACAAAGCAGGCTTTTAAGTGTCTTACAGTCCTTGTGGGACAATAGATGTAGTTACGAAGCATATCCTAGTATATTTTCTATATGTCAAAATTATAAACCTAGTGAGAAGTCATCTTTCTGACCACCCCAGGTATATGTGCCCATAACATTGAGATGCAATCATGAGATAACACATACACATCACATGAGGTTACACACTACAATGCAGGTATTGGGGAGACACCACAGCTGCTTTTGCAATTACAGACAGGACAACAGTTTCCAGAGTCAGTGGTCCCACAGGTCTTGCCCGGATGGGATTCTCCTCCATCAGAGAATCTCTCCTCTGGTGGGTTGACACCTGAACACTAGTTGACACCTGCTGCAAATCCCACCGTCTCTGACAAAACCTGAATACATGGGCTTCTGTACTAGCAGGTGCAGCCACCTGATTTCCCCTGAGTCCCTTTACTCAGGACTTGAGTAGCAGCAAAAGTCACCAATAGGGCCAGCAATGGGATATGTTAAGCAAGGTGCTAAGGACTCAGCATTGTAAGGGATGGGGTCATTTTTTTTTTTCAGGATCCCACGTAGCTCACCCTAGTCCCAGCTCTGCTTTCTGGTTGTCTGGGAGCAGACCCTCATTCATTCCTGTCTAGGCGTGGCCATGTGGCTCAGGAACTGTATCTGGTACCCTGTTAGAAACAAGTCCTGGGGCAGCTCACATTCAACATTCAGCCAGGGATGAGGCAGAAAATGGGAGAGGGGAATCTCAGGGGTCTGTGTTTGCTCAGAGGGTAAATGCTGGATCCAGGCTGAGATGGGGAGAGGCCGTGGAGATTTGTAAAGGACAAAGTACAAGAAAGAGCTCAAGGCTTCTCCTTCAGATCTTTCCCCATGGGAGATGAAAATGAGAGCCCAGGGGCCAACAATCTTCAGTTTGCCTCCTTGCCTTGGTAGGTTTGCACCCTGCATCAAGCCGTACAGCGCTTTCACATCCCAGATGGAGTCCGTCCCAGCAACCTCAGTTACCGCCAGCTCGCCAGCAGCCCCACCCATGGTAGAGTCCACTGAGATGGACTTTAGTGATTCTATCAAGTAAGTAGGCAAGGCCACTGTGGTTCTTTCCTCTCACCGAACTTACGTTCTCAACCCCATTCCTCACTTGTCCATGCAGACACACCCAAGTCAACAGTTAGATGAGTGGATTCTGTTAGGCCCACCACTACTCTCTGGGTTAGAGAGCTGGGAACCATCCCTACTCTCCGGTAGGATACAGAGTTCTGGATCCTGGGGGACTAAGTCCTTCCTTTCCATTGCTCCTCTACAGAGCAAAGCTCTGCCTACAGGATGGGACTCAGGGTAGAAAGCAGAAAATAACATCACAATCCATCCATCAAATGCTGTGTCCTCACAACAAACACTCTAAGTAATTATGAAATTCAGCTAGGTATGGTGGCACATGCCTGCCATGTCAATCTTCATGAGCCTGAGGCAGGAGGAGAATGAGTTTGAGGCCAGCCTGGGCTACATAGTGAAACCCAAGCTCAAAAACAAAATAAAAAAATTGCGAACTTGAACATTGAGGACCGAGGGCTTGTCCAAACTGTCTGAAGAATTGCCCATGATCCCCAGGGTGCTTTTTTTAAAAAATAGGACATGAACCTGATGCACCAGGAAAGGGTGTCCTCTTAGAAACTGAGCAGTGTAAAGGCCCACTCTACAGCTGAGCACTGCCATCTGATCTCTTGGAGAAAGTGTCCCTTCAATGACACTCTATACTTAATCTGGGATATGGCAAAGAGAAAGAGGAAGGTGGGGGGTACAGCTGGACCAATGGTGATGGCTGCCAAGTGAGTGATTCTCTCATTTCCTCCAACTCCCCAGGACTATCCTTATGGACGATGAAGCTGGACCTGAAGAAAGGGAAATCAAAAAGCGCACAGCATCCACGATGATTTCAGAAGTATGGTTCCTTTACTCCTGGGCAGGGCTAGCAAGGAAAAGGTTCTTCCCAAAGCAGAGAAGGGACGGGGCAGAGTGCCATGCGCAACACTGGGGCGGAGCTGGCATGAGGCTGGGTAGCTTTGTCCAGGTCACCTCTTCCCCAGAGTGAACACCTCAGTGAGCACCTGGGATACCTCGAGACACAATTTCTGAAAGTGAAAAATTGGTATCTCCAGGCCTGCCTGGTCATGTGCTCTTCCCCCTCTCTGCCATGGGGCTACTAATGGAAAAGTATCTTTCTCAGGAGCAAAGGCGAGCTTAAAGCTGCAGGCCAGGGAAGTAGCTCAGTGCTTAAAGTGCCTATTGTACAAGCATGAGGCCCTGAGTCAGATCTCCAGTGCCCACGTAAAAGCCAGTCTCTGTGCCACACATCGGTAATTCCAGCACTGTGGTGATGGGTGTGGAGACAGGCCTGCAGTCTAGCCGAACTGGTGCTGAGCTACAGATTCAGTGAGAGACCCTATCTCAATAAAATAAGGTGAAGAATGACCAATAAACATTGACATCTTGCCTCCACATACATGTACACACATATGTACTGGCACCTGCTCTAACATGTGAACACAATAAACATATACGTGTACATAAACACTCCCATATACAATATGCCCACAATCCACATACACACATATAGAATCCATACCCTTCAATACTTCCTCTAGAATGATAGACTAAGAAATCCATTGGAGACACAAAGTTCTCCTCTAGAAAGATATTTTTATTACACCTTACAAATAGCAGAAAAAATTGAAAAAGAAAGCAAAATGAATTACTTTGCTAAGACACAGTCATGGCAAAGAATACACATGAGCAGAGATTTTCATATGTACAGGCAGTGGAGCAAACTGATATAACCTCTATGACAAGTAACTTGGAAGGTGTATCAATATTTAAAACACATTTTTCCTCTTCTAAATTATTTTCCAGATATGCCCCTGTGTTTATATGCAGATATAACTAGACTTGTACATCACAGCTTTGTTTAAAAAAAAACAAGAACATTTTGGAAACAACAATTCTTCCAACAGGAGAGTAACTAAATAAGCCAAATGGCATCTGTACAAGGCAGTGCTATGGAATGTGATTCTATTATAAAGAAAACCAATAGATTCTCTAGTAGTTTGGTATAAACTCGAAAGTATTAAATAAAAAAGTGCTAGGTGAAAACGGGCAACCACTAAAGTGTGTGTATAGTGTGCAACCATTTAAGCCAAGACAAAACTATATAAAAACAAAACTAATAGTTTTTTTAAATTTTTTATATATGTGATTTTTGCCTGCATGTGTGTATGTGCCACATATGCATGTAGTGCCCACAGGGACCAGTAGAGGGCATAAGATCCCCTGGAATTGAACAGATGGTTATGTGCTGTTAGGTGGGTGCTGGGAATAGAATCCAGATCCCTACAAGAGCAGCCATTATTTACCCACTGAGCCATCTCTCCAGCCCCAACAACTAGCACTTACTGAATACTTAATAAACCTTGCATAGTTGTAAACATTTTTACATTGTCTCTGCTGGTGGGAACCATTGTCCTTTCCCACTTCAGTGAGAGGATGCATGCATGTGTCAAGCAGTCTAGCCAGGAGACTTGGCAGTCTATGTTTCTTAAATGGTGAAATAAATATAGTTGCTTACGTATAGAATATCTAAAAAGTACAAGCATCATGAGGGCAGGGGTTTTCTTTTTCCTGTTCTGGTCACCATTTTATCCCCAGAACCTAGAACTGCTTCATAGTATATCTTCCATAAGTACTGGTCAAATTAAGCCTGAAGAGGTGGCTCGGCACTTATGAGCACCTACCTGCTGCTCTTCCAGAGTGCATTCCCAGGGCCCACATCAGGAGGGCCAGAGCCACCTGTAACTCCAGCTTCATAGCATCTGGCATCACCTCTGCCCTCCATGGGCATCTCCCCTTGTGCACTTACCCGTTCTCAAATGCATGCATAAATACATAAAAATATTTTAAAATAAATTTTCAAAAATTAGTCAAAAGAAGAAAATAATCATGTGGAACCTATCAAAACCCAATCAATAAGGTTGCCTAAGAGACAACTGAACAGTAAGGAATATCGGTGGAAGTATTATTTTCTTAGCTATATACCTTTTTAATATTTTAAATTTGTATCATGAATATGCATCAACTACTTTTAATATTCTAAGTGATGCTCTTGAAGACAATTCCATCACATGGGATATAGATAGACACATATAACACAGGACAGAGATACATACATACATATGTACTATATATAACCTATTAATTGTCTTTTCTTTCCTTAAATTTTTCCCTGCTTTTTAATTTCACACATTTGTCTTCTGAACGTTCACTAATTCCCATCCTCAGAGATGCTTGTCATCAAAAATTCATACAGTACAGAAAAATCAAAGCAAAACTGCTTTGAATCACTTCATTCATAAGAAAAATACTAGCGAACTGCTTGGCATCTCCCAGATACTGCTTTGCATATGCAAACCTCAGAATGAGTCTGCACCCACTCCTGCCTTCAGACTGTGACTCACACGAGGCTATGCAATTTCACATGAATAAATCCACCTTTTCTCTCATTCCTGGTCTCGACAAATACACACTGTGTCGTCCTCCGTGGGTAGAGAGGTACCATGCATGCTTTATTTAAAGCGTGCTGTTGCTAGTGGGCAGACCGCTTGCTTTCAGAGCTCCCCTGTTAAAATAACTCTGCCGTGTACATACATATATATACATTTGAGCATTGTCCAATTATTGTCATAGGAAAAAAATGTCCAGTTTTTTTAAAGGTATTTTCACTTATATATACTTGTTTTGGGGAGGATATATATGCACATGCGTGCAGTGCCCATGGCGGTCAGAAGAGAGAGCCAGATCTCTTGATCTGGAGTTACAGGTGCCACTGAGCCACTCAACATGGGCGTTGGGATCCCAAACTGAGGTCCTCTGGTACCTACACTTAGCCACTGAGCCATCTCTCCATCCCCCACGTCCCATTCCTGTCAGCATATCTGCTTTATTTCCTCTCTCTCACAGGGATGGAAAGGCTTGCACGGATGACAATCTGCACGTGCTTGCTAGCTTTTCCTCCCTTTTTCATTTCTAGGCAATAAAATACAGCTCCGCAGAAACAGAAAGAAGTCAGAGCCCGGTGGACTACCCAGAATCCCTGTGGATCTTTGAGCAGGAGGAGATGCTTTCCATCGGGATAGAAGAAGTAAGTGGTCTCCCGGGGTCCCTGATTACCCAGCGCTGATGCGTCTAAGCACCTACTATATTAGAACCTAACATCTACCCAGAGTGTTTCCACTGTTACCTTCATACGTGTCCAAGAGTTCAGTTAAAAGTCCGGAATGAGTCCACCCACTGACAAAATTTAACTCATCTGCTGCAGACCCGTCACCATGACAGCTGTTCCCATGTGGGTTGACTTTCTCTGCAGGTGTTTGACATTTTGCCCCTCTATGGAGTTTTGCAGCCATACAGCAGCCATCAGATATCGTTTACCTTCTATGGACACTGTGACATCCTTGCAAGGGCCAAAGCTCTGTGCGAAGTGGAAGGAGGTCCCACCTATGAAATAGTACTGAAGGGAGAGGCCTCCCTGGTCAGCTACTCCTTTGACACTAAGGACATTAACTATGGATTACAGGTACTGCAGACATCAGGTGGGAATTGTCTGGGTTTGCCTTAAACATGGATTGTAGTCCTTACCCTTGAATCTCTCTTGAACCATCACTCATTCATAACGAGCTTCCCTGCCCCGGTCCCCGTTTGCAACCATTTTCCCTTGCGTTTCTCACTGTCTCCTCAAGTTAAACATGAGAAGATGCTCATTTTCCCATCCAGAAGCTTCTGTGATCCTATTTTTCCACACCCCTCCATTTACAATGCTCAAGGCTCTTTGCTGTGCTCTCCCACACACCCCACATACTGGCAGCACCTGGTATTTCCAAGTCACCCACCTATGTCCCACTCAGTCACTGTAATCACACTACAGGACTTCATCAAGCCATGCCTAAATTTTTGTTTTGGTGTTTTGGGTTTTGATTTTTAAAGGCAGAGTCTCGTGCGACCAGGCTTACCTCAAACTCACTCACTGTGCAGCCAAGAGATGACCTCAAATTCCTGATCCTCCCACTTCCGCCTCCCAAGTGCTAGGATTACATACATGCACTATGACACCTGGCTGCCAGGTCTAAATATTACAACAGTCTGCCCACACTGTAGTGCATAAAGGACTCAGGGGCTGATTCAGTAGGCCCAGAATTTGACCTGGGGTTTCACTTTTCAAAAGCAAGCTCCCTGACATGTGACATCAATGCTGCTAGTCTACAGACACATCACAAGCAAGGGATAGCGTCACTACTAACCCATATAGATATCATCATCAGATAAGTTTTCCAGAAAGTATGCCTTCGTCCCATCAGTCCCTGGGCATTCATCCCAGCTGCACATTATTGAGAAAAGAGCAGGTTTTTATCCTGTCCGGATTCCTACTGTTTCCTTAGGAGCATCACCACCTCTCCAAGCCTCAGCACCTCTCATCCATAAGATGGGGAGGAACAGCGATGCCTGTCTCACCAGTCATCTGGATGGAAAAATGAGCATCTACTTTGCCCTGGTCACAGTAGACGTTCAATCACGAGTTCCCTCCTCTGTCACCCACCAAGCCACTTACTGAGACTGCCCTAAGCCTTTTTTTTTTCATCTTTGAGTCTTTTTTAATAATGGGTTTATTCTTAGAGAATTTTATACAAAGCATTTTGATCATAGTTACTCACTCCTCTCCGATCCTCCCCAACCACCCTATCCACCTTGTTTTGTCTTGCTATTGCTGTCTCACTCCCTCCCCATTAAGTCCTGTTAGTACTGGCTGGCTCTTGCTGAGGGCGGGGTCTGCCCTAGAGTGTGATCAGGGTACCAGGTAGATCACACCATTAGAGAAAACTGCCACTCTCCCAGCATCACAGGTACCAGTAGCTCCTCAGCTAGGGCCAGGGCTTGTGCGCATCCCCCTCCCCTCCTCCACATATGCACCTCTCTGCCCTGTTCTGTCTGGAAAACACTGTCTCCTTGAAGTTACCTACTACATCTAGCTCTTGCACATAGATCCCGAGCCCTGAGGGGAGGGGTTGCTGTAGACATCTCATTTAGGCCTGAGCACTCTGAGGTCTCTTGTTCGCTACATGCTGACCAGTTGTGGGTCTCTGTATTGATGTCATCTACTACAAAAAGGAGCTTCTCTCATAAGGGTTGAGAGATAGACTAATCGACATTCACAATATTATTAGAAGTCATTTTAATAGTGTGTCCACTTAGCAGAATATTATAGTAGTAGGTTTTCCCTAAGGCCCATGTCCTATCTAGCCACAGCTTCTGGGCCTCATTGACAGTAGCAGGCATAAGCTCCATCTCATGGGTTGTGCCTTATATCCAATCAAAAGGTAGCTACTCCCGTAACATTTGTGGCACATTGTACCGGCAGACACACCTTGCCAGGCAGGTCATTGCTGGGTTCCCAGGATTCACAGCTAGGTGAGCCTGCTGGTTACTTCTCTCCTCTCCTCTGGCAGCTTCCACAGCACCTTCCAGCACTGTGAAAACCGCAGCAGGGACGAAACTCCCAGGAGAGTGCCAGCTAAGTCTCTGCATGCTCTGGCTGGAGTATGTGGTACCTTTGGCAATAGAGTCTTACCGTCAAGCTCTGGAGGGTAACCCAGAACATTGGCAATCGTTTGTAATATTTGAGGAGTCTGTGGGACCCCATTGTTAAGCCTTTCTCTTTTTATTTTGATTTGGGTTTTTTGAGACAGGGTCTCTCTATGTAACCCTGGAACTCATTATATAGACCGGGCTGGACTCAAACTCATAGAGGTCTGCCTGTCTCTGCTGCCTGGTTGCTGGGATTAAAGGTATATGCCACCACACCAGGCTGTTAAGCCCTTTTCTTAACTGATGCTCCCTGTACAGATACCGAGTTGACCATAATCCACTGTTCATAAGCCATCTATTTAGTTGTGGCCAAGCTGGTTTACCTACTGCCTCCAGAGCTACCCAGCCTTTTCTGCCCCACATTTTCTCACACACTCTTCCCCTTGCATTCCCCTGCCACCTCCAGACCTGTGTAGGAGGGACAGAGAGCCGCTTGTTGGTTCCCAGCTGCCCAGCTAGCTCAGACCCGAAATAATCACACAGAAACTGTATTGATTAAATCACTGCTTGGCCCATTAGCTTTAGCTCCTTATTGGCTAACTCTTACATATTAATCTAACCCATTTATATTATCTGTGTATCGCCACGTGGCAGTGGCTTACTGGCAAAGTTTCAGCATGTCTGACTCTGGCAGTGGCTCCATGGTGCCTTTCTGACTCCACCCTTCTTTCTCCCAGCATTCCATTTAGTTTCCCACACACCCTCACTGCCACCTAGCTAAGTTCTGCCCTGCTATAGGTCCAAAGCAGTTTCTTATTCATTAATGGTAATCACAGCATACAGAGGGGAATCCCACATCACCTCCCCTTTTCAGTTATCAAGCAAGAATTACACTTATAATATTTATATCTATTTTATCTTTTATCATAACTAAGGAAAACTATCTATTCTTCAACTCCATCAAAGACTGGAGTCTTTGATATAATATTACCTAAGTAAACAAGAAGTGCATTGTAAGCAACTTCCAAAACTCTAGAATTGACAGAGACATCTTGCTGCCTTGACAGTCACCCAAAGTTCTTCTGTACCACTGGGGCATCCGTCTTCAGCCCACAGGCCCATAGTGTCCAGCAGACTTTTCCATGAAGCAGGAAATCTCAAAGACAGTTCCTCCTATACTGGCAGTTTGTCAGTCACTTTCTTCTGTGTCCTGCAGAATATCTAGCAGACTCTTTCGTGAAGCAGGAACCCTGAAGGGCGGTGGTCTCACCTTTAGGCAAGTTCAGCAGTCATTTCTCTGTGGGTCCTGCATGTCCAGTTCAGCAGTCCAGGCAGGAGTAGTTTCTTACCCAAATGGCTATCAAACTCCATGAGGAGACTCTTTGATGCCCATCATCCTCTTGAAGTAGATTGGTGCTGCCAGGAGCAGATGTGTCTCATTATCATGAAAAGTCCTAAGTTATTAAAACATTTTAAATGCCATATTCTGAAAGTCTCTGAAAGATTTGAAGACTGCCTATCTAACTGAAATATATCTCTATACATCTAGAAAATCTAACTAACATGACTACAAGCTTGACAATTATAGATGAGTATCTATTAACTTATATTTCTTAATTATACATTACATTTTTAAATGAGCCGCACAATACCTTAATCAAGAGCAGAAATATATATGCACAGTATAACAAAATTGACCTTAAATTTGTATTAATAAACCAAGATTCATACCAATGCAAATTATTCATATCTATATCAGACCTGTTTGTCCTGTCGGTCACAGCTAAGCTTCATTCCAAACCTTACCATCTCCTCATCTTCTCTTGGCACTTAGATGTCATCTCAACCACAATGCACTTCCTAATCAGGGTAGGGATCTCAGTCAGCTTAACCTCTGTATGTGTCTTTCCACTGAGGTCATGGGTTATACACTCAGAGACTGAGTGTCTTAGCAATTTTTACTGTGTTTGATTCCCATTATGTGATTACAGCAAGTAGAGATTATTGAGTGTGTGGTGCACATGTGTGTGTGTTGATTAAAGATTGCAGCTGTTCAGAGACAATTCAACAGTGACTGCTGTCTTCTCTGCTGGGTTATTCAGATAGAATTTTCTTTTCTTCCTTACCTCCAGAATCCTCTGATAAACTGGTTTCAAGTCATCTGTACAGCTGTTCCACCCTAAATGTATCAAATCCTATCTAAGACAGCTAGTTTTGCCCTGGTTTTTCCTAGGATCCCCTAAAGCAGGCCTCAGTCTGGGGTGTTAAGTCTGCCATATGAGCTGGTGAATGATGCTGGCAAAATCTCAACTGACATGTTAACTGTGGCTCCTTACATAAATGGGAAAACTCATTCTAGAACATTCTAAATGTAAATATTGTGTTCTTAATATGATAGATTTAGAAGCAAAACCTCTTATTTTAGAAAGCTTACTTCAAGATTATCAAGTATAACTTCTTATGGAGAGGAAACTGAGGCACAAATGTTAACGTGTGCCCTCAGGGCCAGAGCCAAACTAAACCAGTAGCTAGGAACGAGATAAAAGCTAGATGTACAGAGCCCAGAGGACCCCTGCCCCACAAGTCCCTTTATGACGCTCAAATGTGAGTTTTTAACATAATTGTTTGTTGAGTCTTTGGGAATTTCACATCATGTATCCCAATCCTGCTCACCTACCAATCCCTCCATATCTACCCTCACCCCTCAGCCTGCCCCCAAAAGAACTCAATTAAAAACAAAAGAAACGAAAACCATCTCGCCTCTCTGTCTTTCCAGTGCCTCTTCATTCATTCTAGTGGCATCAGGAGGCGCGGGTTGTCACAGTTTACCCTTTTGTCCTATCAGCCCCACCTGCAAGACGTTTGTTGCAATGAGTCATTGGTCTGGCTCAAGACACACCATCGTCACTGGACCCTCATTGAAGCTCCTCCCAGATAACCTGCTGTTGTGTTGCCCTGAGTTATGGAGACGTCATTCCACAGGACCAGACCTTCTGCACTCCCACAGGCCATAGATGGGGCAGACGATGGGGTGGGCCAACCAACTGACCAGTATCTTACAGAGTGTCTGTGGGGCACATGTGCTGATCCCTTGTCAGGGCAAGAGCAGAAGCCCCAGGCGGGTAATAGCCCTTCTTCCTGTTCTCTCTCCAGCTGTTTGACCATGTCACGGAGCGCGAAATCACACTGAAAAACACTGGGAAAGTTGGCTTTGAGTTCAAGGTTCTGACTAACTACCGGTCTTCGCCAAAGAATCTTCTCCCTGGAGTACCACTTATCCTGCCTCTGTCGGTGAGTCCGAACTGAGAGGGCTCACACCAGACAGACAAGCCACACCCAAGCTGGGGGAGTGCTACTGCCAGTACTGCAGGTGCGGCTTTTTTAGTTAGAACTGAGAATTTGGAGTCAACTATGATGGTGCACACATGTAATCCCAGCATTCAGGAGGGTGAAGCAGGAGGACCAGGTGTTTGATGGAGGCCAGTCTTGACTTCTTAGTAAGTTTGAGGCCAACATTGGTTGTATGAACCTCTGTCAATAGATGGATTGATGGGTGGGTGGATGGACTGATAAAAAGATAGACTCAGGGACACTCTTCATTAAACAAACATTTATCAAGTCCTACATTACCCATTTCCAGGTACCATGGACAAATGATGAACCAATTAGATACAACCTATGGATTTTCCCCATGATAATCATTGATTTTAGTTGGATGTGGTACACCTTTCAAATCCCAGTACTCTGGAGGCATAGGAAGGAGGCCCTTACATTTAAGGCCACCCTGTATGATGAGATACTATTTCAATGGTGGGGAAAGTGTTTCCCACCAGGACATCAAATGTCCTTGCAGTTCCTGGGGGCTTCCCCCATATGAGCTGAACCAAAGCAACTTTTCCTCTGCATGTATGAAGACACCCACAGCCTTGAAAGAGTCACCGGCTTTCAAAACAAGGGAAAGTGGCTCCTGATGATACTATATTGATCTCACGGTTTTTAAAATCTTTTGTTGAATTTTTCTCCTCCTGAAGATGACACATGATTTTTATAAAAAGCTAAAAAAATTTTTAAAATATACATAATTAATTTATAGTTATTCGTAATATTTTGGAGGTTTTATTTTTATTTATGTGGGTGAGTGCCCAAGGAGGCCAGAGAGGGATGTCAGATCCCTCAAACTGGAGTCACAGGCAGTTAGGAGGCACCTGACTCAGGTCCTCTAACAGCAAAGTGCTTTGAGCCACTGTGCCATCTCTTCAGCCCGTTCGCCATCTTGTAATCCAGAGATGAGGGGTGCTGTTCTCCCTGGCATGTCATTCGTGCTCAAGTCGATCGCCAGCCCCTGTGGCCTTTGACCTGTGCACCCGAACGTTAACTCCGTGCTATTGTCATGGCTGTGGCTTTCAAACCCTGGTTAGGAGCTGCTAAATCAACTCCCTTCCTTCTCTTTTCCTGACAAGCCTTAACTGTTCTTCTGAATTGGCATGTGTTTCCTTTTCCTAACTTCATAAGTCTAATGCTGACTTTTGTTTCTTAAAGAACAGTGGAAAACGCAAGGCTGTTTATTTCTTGAATATATCCATTAGCCTCACCTCGTAAGTTTTCAGAGGATAACAGATTTAAACAGGAAGAAATCAGGCTGGAGAGATGGCTCACTGGTTAAGAGCACTTGTTGCTCTTCCAGAGGACTGGGGTTTGGCTCCCAGCACCCACATGGCAGCTCCTATCTGTCCATAGCTCCAGTTCCAGGGAATCTGATGCCTTCTTCTGGCCTCCACAGGCACCAGACTTGCGTGTGATTCACAGACATTCATGAGAGCAAAGCACTCATCCACATAAAATAAAAAGTAAACAGATCTTCTAAATATCTGGACATTTTATTCACGTGTATAACTGCTATCACAATTTTCATTATTTTCTAAGTTATCTAAATTATGTATTTCTTTTTATTTCCAAACTAATACACTTTTAGAATGTTTATTACATTTATTTTTGGGGGTGGTCACAGTGCATGTGTGGAGGTCAGAGGGTAACTTCTAGCATCAGTGCTCTCCCTCCACCCTGTGGACCCAGGAGATGGAACTCAGGCCATCAGGCTTGGCAAGCATCACTGCCTGGTGAGTCAGAGATAACGTGGGCCTCTCCGTTCCTACTTAGCAGGTTTGCAGTTGCATTTAGGAGTCTAAAATGATTTTTAGCACTAATGAATACAAGAAATGCCATGTTTTCAAGACTACAGAGTGAAGAGTATCATGAATCTCTATGAAATTAACCAGATAATTGCAGCATTCAAATCGTCTCTATCTTTCGTTTGTTCACTTTTTCTAAGACTAAGTGGCATGCCTCACGCCACTTATCACAGTCTATTTCATCTTAGTTTAGTCGCTCACTCATAAAATATGCATTGTTAAACTTTATTATTTTGTTTGTGGTATTATTTCTTCCTTGTATTTTCTCCATCAAAGTTTTCTAAATGTTTTTTCTGTCTTTTTCTAATTACAACCTTTTCTTCTCTCTTTCTTCTCTCTTTCGTCAGCATTTGAGTTTACATGGCCACTGTAAGTGTGAATTGATGCAACTCTGTGGAGAAAAACATGACAATCTCTATTAAAATTACTCTTTGATCAACTTTTTCATACCTAATTATCATAAATACATTCTCCCACATTTGCAAAATGAAGTGTAAGACTGTTTTCTGCATATACTGTAATAGAAATATAAAAAACAGAAACTAAATGTCTATCAAGGTATTAAAACTGTATGTATTAGGGTATTAAAATTGTGTGGCAGAATAATACACAGCAGTTAATAAGGATGTGGCAATTCTAGATGTGTTGTGAGATATTTGATTACACTGTGTAAAGATATGTCACTCTGATTGGTTTAATAAAATACTAACTGGCCAATAGGCACAGCGGACACTGGGAAGAAGAAGAGTGGAAACAAAAGGAGACATGGAGGAAGCCGGAAAGCAAGATGGACGATACATAGATGGGGTAGCACATAAGTTAATAGAAATGGGTTACGTCATAAGAGCTAACTGAAAACAAGCCTAAGCTATTGGCTGAGCTTTCATAATTAATAAATCTCCATGTCATGATTTGGAAGCTGGCTGGTGGGACAAAGAAAGACTCATTACAAAGATGCATTAATATTGGATTGAGTATGAGATCTATTAGGTGAAAAAGAAAATAGAATGTTGAAAAATTTTATGCTGCTATGCTGTCTACATTTTAAGATATGCTCATATGTGTGCATAACCTGGATCCAGTTAGCTAATAAATATTAGCTAATACTACTCTTGCACCTTTGTCAGCAACTGGTAATTGGTCCATAAACTCCTTCTTTGTGCTTTGGCCAGCTTGGGTGTAAGAAGTGAGCATTTCTTTCCTTCCTGTCATCTGGGATGGTTTGCCAGCTGATCGCTTTCTGAGAGGCTGGCCAAACTTGTTCAAATGCCACATGTGCCTTCTTCTCCAGGAAGATTCCTTAGACTCAGCGATAAGTCATTCTCACAACTATGATTTATTATAGCAGAAGGGCACAAAGCAAAATCAGCAAAGGAATGAAGCCCAAAGGCAAAAGGTCAGAAGCAAGGCACACCTGAGAGGATGCCTGCCAGGGAGTCCCACGGGACACTAAGTCCCTGCCTTAGCTATTCTTTTCATTTCTGTGACAAAATACCAGGGGGAAAAAAGCAATTAATTGGGAAGGGAGAAGAAAAGGAGAGCTAGTGGGAGGAAGGACAGAGGATGGAAGGGAGGGCTTATTTAAGAAGGAATATAGTCCATCACCATGTGGGGCAGCCGCAGATTGTCCGCATTGCAGCAGGAGCCTGAGGTGCTGGCGACAGCGTCCACAGTCAGGAAGCACCAAGAAAGACGAATGCCACTTGTTAAGCTTCCTCACTTTTATTCTCTCCCGGACTCCAGCCCGGGGGACAGTGCTACCCACATTCCGGTTGTGTCTAACCTCAGTTATGCCATTCTGAAAACACCTTCACAGACACACGGATGGATGTTTCCATGGTGATCCTAAAGCCAGTCACGTTGACGACAAAGCTTAATCATCACAGTCCCTCAGTAATAAACTGTGGTGACAGCTTGAGAGCTGCCAGGGACTCACTGGAGACTGCTTGTCACCTAGGGGCTTCTGCCTGTCACATAGCAAAATTTCCTCAGAAATCAAGCAAGGAGTTGACATAAACTACTATTTGCTCAGATGAGGCAAGGTAAGGAATGGCAAGGAAATGGCAAGAACCTTCCAGAACTTTGGCTCCCAGATGCCAATCAAGGGTCAGCCTTGAAAGAGGCCTTTCTGGGGCCCAGGACCTTGAAGCTGCTGTGATGACGCCTTTTTACCTAGGGCTTCTCTTTCTGTCTGAATGGGATTTTCTCTGTGTGTTTTCCTTTCACAATATGCCAGTTGTCCTATTATGAAGCCAAGTTCTTGGCATGCAAACAAATATTTGCACAATGCATAATTGCCTGTGCATATTCAGCGTATAGCAATGGAGAGACGTCTGCCCAGCAGTACTGCATGAGAACTATTCTTATTGGGAAAATGCATTGCTAAGCTTTGGAGAGAGAAGCTAAGACTCCCCTCCTCCCAGAACACTGAGCACAGGAAGAATGGCTCTGGGGGGAAATGGAGAATTTTGTGGACTGCCCAGGGGAGGAGTGAGGAGAAGGGAGCAAGATGGTGTGAAGATAAACCCTACCGACACGAGCATGGCACCCTTTGCAGCTGGACTGTGCAGTGCAGACATGCGCGCGCACACACACACCACATGTGTGTAGTCTCACACAGTGATTAATGAGGGTGAGGGTCTTGTGAGATTCAGGAGTGAGCATCAAAAACATAGCATCTAAGGAAGCCTGAGAGTGGAGAGAAAGAGCAATGATTTCTCATAGGAATGGTGACAGGCAAGTGTCACTGTCAGTTGGGGATTTGAGATAAGTTTTTTGACTTCACTGGGGTTTGTGTATTCCCAACACATGTGCATTAAATAAATTATAGCTCAACATACGTCAATATGTTGTCATTGTTTTATTACTATTTATGCGGTGGCTTATTTTTTCTTACCCTCATTCTTCAAAGAATATGTGTTACCCCTAAGATATTAAAAAGTGAGCTAGGGAGGCTAAACGAGGCAAGCATGGTGGTGCACACCTGTGACCCCAGCTCTGGGGAAGTGGAGACGGGCAGATCCCTGGGGCTCCCTGGCATCCATCTTAGCTACTTGATGAATCCCATGCAAATGACAGACTCTGCATCAAAAACCAACATCATTCCCTGAGGAATGACACCCAAGGTTGTCTCTTTCTTACACGCACATGCATACACACACACACACACACACACACACACACACACACGCTCAGAATTCAAAAATTATGAAGATACAAATCATAATGAATCATAAACACTTCCTTATCTAGAATTTGGCCAGTATTACTCTCCCGGTTGAGGTTCCAAAAGAACTTTGCTTTTTTCACAAGCTTTATTTAAAACTGGCATAGTTGGGGCTAGGTAGATGGCACAGTGGTTAAGAGCATTGACTGCTCTTCCAGGGGATCTAGTTTCAAGGGCCAGCATCCACATGGCAGCTCACAACCATCTGGAACTCTAGTTCCAAGAAATCTAATGCTCTCTTCTGACCTCCACAGCCACAGAACCACTCATATACAGAAAATAAAATTATTTAAATGGTACAATTAGATGTAATCCATGACAACTTGCCTTTTTTGCCCAGCATTATGGTTTTTAAGAATCACCCATATTGTCACATCATAGCTCTAGTTCACTTATTTTCACTGCAGAATAGTATTCCTTCCTAGCCATATTGAAATTTCCTGTCTTCCACTGAAACCACGTCTAATTATAGAAGGTGAGTTAGCCAGAAGTTTCTCATTAGAAACAATCCTACCCTGAATTTCCCCATACGTATCTTCTGACCCAAAGGTAGATAGATGTTTTCCTAGGGACTTCTTCCAAAAATGAAGTTGCTAGGTATATTGCCAAAGTCCAGCTTCAGCGGGGTTCAGGTCCCAAAGAGGAGGGGTGGAGTTGGCAGGGGAAGGAAAAGGGCAAACGCACATCTGAGGGTTCTGCAGCCCTCTCTTAATCAAAGAGACTTTATTTATAGAACATGTTGACTACATAAGTCATTTGGCAAGCATCAGGGTCCCAGATCTCTTTTTCGTTTCTCCATTAAATGTCCCGGGTGGGAAAGCAAAGTACAAAACAGACAGTCTTACCTGAAACAACATCTTCAGAAAGCTCTCTCACATCAGGAAGTGTCAAATTTCTCAGGGTCTGCAAGGCATAGACCTTCTGTTTTTACAGCCTGTATCCAGGCTGGCTGCTCATGTGGTTACATTATGTTAGACAGTCCAAAATTGTTTTTACCTTACCTGTGTTATGTGTAGCATCATTTGATGTTTTCTAAAATGCAAGCTTTACAAAATACAGTAAGCATTTAAGTAGCTGATTATAGCATTTTTTTGTTCCTCAGTTTTACAGTAGGAGCCTGTTCTTTACATACACTCCCAGGAAGGAAGGTTCTGGTGTCTCATTCTTTTTCTACCAGCCCATTGTTCTTATTTCCTCCATATTTGCTCCAGTATTGGACAGTACGTATACCTATGACGTCTTGTGTCCAGAGCTGAGCAAGACATTTCTTAGAATCCACCATATTGGTCCCGCAGTCCTTGGGGCAAAAGGCAGACCCTTCCTTCTGTGACTCTCCTTTCAGGCCTTGACCCCGTCTTCAGAGTTTTATCCCAGGAACATGAATCCATTTCCCCGGGGGCTGCATTAGCAGAAAACTCCCCATTATGCACAATTGCTCCTAAAAGTGAAAGCAGAAGCCACACGCTGGTAAGCCAAATCTCTTGGTGAAGTTTTGCTGGAGCTTTGTCAAGCAGCATCCTCCGCCTCGGAACTCAAGCTGTCCCTTGTGCCATGGCCCGTGCCAGGGTATGGTCTTCTTTACATGATGACGTGAAATGTTTTGTTCTGTTTCTTTGTGTTGGGTTTAGTCTTCAGACAAGGTCTCTCTAGGCAGCCCAGGATGGCCTCGAGCATAAAATCCTCCTGCGTCCACTGAGTACTGGGATTCCATTCTTACGCTGCTGTGCCTGACATCCTACGGGGTTTCCCTGTGTGTTTGCTGCTCTCAAAGTCCCGCGAGAGGCGCATAAGCAGCTCCTGTGGTGCACGTTCTCACCCAACTTGATACATTTTACCAGCTTTGTGTTTTAAAAAGACAAATTTAGTGTCGCCTTCCTTTACATTTCCCTCATGGCTGACAAAGGTGAGGACTTCCACTGTCTGAATCCGGAACAAAAAGAATCCTGCAGGTAATACCACCACACTCGCTTTCCAGTTACACCGCAAAATCAAAGGGATAAAAGCAACAGGGCACTGGCACCAAAAAACAAATAAATAAAACAGTATAAAACCACACAAATACAGTTATCTGATTTTTTTGTTGTTTTAGAAATGCCAAAAATATACATCAGAGAAAAGATACCATCTTCAACAGATGCTTCTGGGAAATCTGGATTTCCCTGGGTGGAAAAATGAAACTAGGTCCTGATCTCTCACCCTTTCCAAAATTCAGCATCTAATGGATCAAAGACCTCAGCATATAATTTGCTAGTCTGGTAGGGTGTGGCAGTGCTGCGCACTTTTAATCCCAGCACTGGGAGGCAGAGGAAGGTGGAGCTCTATGAGTTTAAGACCAGCCTGGTACAGCAAAACTGCTAAAGGGAAAAAAAATAGCATATTTCAACTTATCGGTAAGCACAGGTGAGAACTTTCTGAATAAGACTCCAGAAGCACAGGAAATAAGGTCATCAATGGACAAAGGTGTTTTGTGGCACTTAGAAGCTTCTGTACAGAAAAAGAAAATGTGAAGTAATTGAATAGTCAGCCCACAGAGTGGGAAAACATCATTGCTAGTGACTCACCCCACAGAGGACCAGTGTATACAACATACAAAGCTCAAAACCCAGACACTAAGAAAGAAACAACCCATTAAAATGTTTCTGTTTTAACGTTCTGTTAAAATGTTCCCTGTGTTCCTCTTTTGGGCAGTGCCTGTTCCTCTGCTGCCTACTTCCCTGTTTTCTTGTCATTTTTCCTACAGCACCTTGGGAACTGATTTGAGGGTAGAGTGTCTAGCCATCCACAGGGAGCATAAATCTGTTGCACATTGTCCAACTCTCTCTGGTCTCTCTACCATGTAGGGTTTTATCCGCTCAAATAAGGAGCAGGTGCTGAAAGTTTACTACTTGCCTGGAATACCTGAGGTCTTTCAAAGAAGCTTCCAGATACAGATCGCCCACCTGGACCCAGAAAATATCACTCTGTACGGAGAGGGCATCTTTCCCCGGATCAGCCTTGATCTGCACAGGAACCTCCGAGGTACTGTCACCCAGTGCAGTAACATACCCCCAGAGGACAAAAGCTACCAGTGTTTTCTTTGGCTTTGTCTGCATCTTTGCAGGCTCGTGGCTACTCACCTTGTTTGGTCATTTTATTTGCTTGCAAAACGTTCTCTAGTACTCTGCTGTGTTGTGCCTCGGTTGTCAGGGATGGGAGACAAGAAGTAAATTCGACTCAAGCTGTGACCATTGCAAACTAAGACTCCGGGCCAGTTTTGCCATCATTAAACTCCCTATCAAAGGGAGAGGTTTGGACCAGTGTGTGTCCCTTCCAGCCAAAACTTCTCTCCCAGTCTCCTGTCCTAATAACATGCTTGGTATCTTGGTGACAGAGCTGGAGTCTGGGTACTGTCGGGTGTAGAACTCTGGGAACAGAACTGTCACAGGAAGCAGCCACACCTTAAAGACCTTCACTCAGGGCCCTGCTTAAACACTGAAGTTGCATACTATTTGCTATCTGCCTTCGTGCCTTTTCTGGCCCTGTGTTGTTCCCAGAGCCATTTTCCTGTGCCAGGCTGGTACTCCTGCCTTGATAGGTCCTAATACTTGGCTGAGATGCTCTTTTGGCCTGCTCTTCCTGATCCAAGGCAGGACCAAAGGTCAAGAGAAACTGCTTGTTCTTCATGGCTTCCTTCTTTGCATCCCTTGAGTCCACTTTCCCTACAGTGCTTCAGACTGAAGCCCACTTCCCAGCCTTCCTCTGCCTTCTCTAAAGTCACAAACTCACTAGCTCCAGATCATCTAATAAATTATAATTATCGGCTCCCCAAAAACATGTTTTCATATTATATTGTATTATATTTCATATAGCATAAATGTTAATAAAGCTAAGACCACACTACACTCCAGTATTATAGCTTCATCCAGAGAGAGGTAACCAGCTACACACACACCCGGAGTCCTCAGGATCCAGCCATAACTAGCTTCAGGGGCTGAAATCTACATATGCACAAGTCCCACACATAAAATGGCATGGTGTTTGCATGGCTCCTACACACATCTGTCATGTACTTCAACCCACCTGTAGACTCTCACAGGTCTAATACAGTAGAAGTGGTGTCTAACGGTGACTGTGCTCGATTGCCAGGAGATAATGGTGAGACAAAGCCTGTACAACGTCAGGACAGATGCACTGTTTGTACGAATAGTTTTGGCCATAAGTATTCAAATGTGTAGATCCAGACCCTGCAGACACAGAGAGCCAACTGCGAGGGTCAGGGAGGAGACGGTTGCCTCATGGTTGAAAATCAGGTTCCCCATTAGCTTCATAACACAGAGGGTGTGGTTATCAAGAAGGTTTTTCAGTTACCCAGATCTGTACATCCATCGTTTGGGCTTAAGCCCTGGTGTCGACTGCAGTCTCGTCGACCCCCGGTGTTTCACAATTGGCTTTTTCATTTCTTCACCCACTTTGACCTTTGAAGCATTTTGACTTTGCAGTGACTTTCGGTGAATCCCTCTGCTAATTGTCTCCCTCCTTCCGTAAGGGTGTTGTGGCTCTCTTAGATTTAAAGAAACTTGACCCCAACATATCCTTTGTGTTAACTGGGAGGGACTTAGGGTGTCAAAAGCCACTGAAAGAGTGACCAATCGTCTCAGCTTGTCCAACATTGGAAGGGAGGGTTTAGTGTGAGAACTGAGCAGAGTTCCAAGTGAGCCTGTTAGTCTCTCATAGTTTTGAGAACCAGCTTATAGTTTTATGAGCCATTAAACTCAGCGAGGTCTCAAATACACTAACTCACTCACAAATTACCTGTCCCTCCAAAGTAGAGAGAATATGGCAGGTGAAGTGTCAAAATGCTCCCTTCCCTTCCCAGCTCCCCCTGAGCTACAAGTCTAGGTTTGAGGCTGAGCACATCTCTGACTGCGCTGATTCCCTCCCCTCCGCCCTCCATAGGTAATGAAAAGTATGAACGCTTCCTGGAACAAGCAAAGAAGAACATGGAGAAAGAGTATAATAAATATGAGTCTGTCAATCACTATGATACGATCTCTGAGGACAACCCTGAGGAGGAGACTACAGAGGTGAGAGTAGCTCCGCCCTGCACAGAATGTATGTGAGGAAGAGAGCGCATGCAAATTGGGGCAGGGCAATGACGTGGGACATCCCAGAAACAGAGTGGAAAGAGATACAGTCAAGGCAAACATGGTGCATGGAAAGAAGGCAAGATGAACCCATGGAGGTGAGCGGCTATCTGGAGAGCCGGTAAGAGCTTTGGACTTTCCATGGGGATAAGGAACCACTGAAATGTTTTAACCGGAAGTACTGTGGTTAATTATGGTTTCATAATTGGCACAATTAGGCTTGCATCTCTGAAAGATCCCTGTAGCTGTGCCATGGGCTATGGGGACAGGGCTTAATGGGATAAAAGCAGATCCGAGGGGCTAGGGACTTTTAAGGCTGTTGGGATGCTTCTAGGGGTAGCGGTGCGGATGGTGCTGATGGCAGTCAGGGAAGAGAGAATCGAGTGGGGATGAGGAATGTTTCAGAGCTGGAGTGGTCAAGCACTCAGAATCGAGTGGATGTGAACTGAGGTAGGGATGATGTTTCTCTTGGATGCATCATAGAGCGGGAGTGTTAGGAGAGGGGACTCAGAAGGAAAAACAAGTTTGGGTAGGAAGGGTAGGCGGGGAAATGAGCCAAGATGGTCCATTATTGAGCATAAAATTGCTTTTCTTTTTATTTTTTGATAATTTCATACACATTTACCCTGTATGTGAGTCACACATGCATCTCCCCGCTCCCTCCTTCCAGCTCCCCCATACACCTCCCATTGCTGAAATACCCCAACGGATCTCTCATCTCCCTCTCAACTTCTTGCCACTTTTTAAAACCAAGTCCAATTAGAGCTGCTTATATGTATGAGATCGTCTACTGGGGTATGAGCATCCTACTAACATCTACCCCTCCCCAAGCAAAGTCTCCCTCCAATAGCAGCCATCAGTTACCACTAGCTGCTTGGCAAGGGGCGGGGCTTTGGAAACCCCTCCCTGCTCCATGCTGGAATTTTTAACTGACTGGATCTCATGGCAGTCTTGTGCGGCAACCACGGAACTTGTGAGTTCACGTGTGTAGTGATAGCTCTCCTCCCCATCCTCTGGATCTTGCACTCTTTCAACCCCTCCTCCAAATGTTCCCTGAGCCTTTGTGAGGGGATATGACATTGATGTCCCATCTCCAGCTGAACACTCACAATCGCTTATTCTCAGCATCTAGAACTGTTGTGAGTTTGCATTAAACACTGGCCTCCAAATGTGAAACTCCTCTACCTGTAACTCTAATTCCAGAGGAGCCAATGCCTCTGGCCGCTGTGGACCTCTGGGCTCGAGTGCACACAACCACGGATACACATCTTCATATAAGTAAAACTTTAAAAAAGAAACTGAGGGCAGAGCATCCTTGCATAAGAATATAAAAATGCCCGTTGAAGCTGAAGCCATGCAGAGAAAACACACAGTAGTTCTGTAGTGCTTGAGGATTTTTGCCAAGACATTTTTATTTTTAAAAATATTCACCAGGGGACTGGGCACATGCCACAGAGCAAGTGAGACAGTCGGAGGACAGCTTTCAGGAGTTAGCTCTTTGGCAGCGAATGCCTCTATACGTGCTGAGCCACCTGGCCAGCCCATTTTTTTAAACTCTTCTGTTTGGAGTTAGAGAGATGGCTCAGCAGGTAAGTGCACTTGTTGCTTTTCCAGAGGATCCAAGTTCAGCTCCCAACATCCACATGGTGGCTCACAACCATTCCTGTCTCTGGTTCCAGGGGATCTGATGCTTTCTTCTGAACTACGTGAACACCAGACATATATGTGGTACACATAAATATATGTAGGCAAAACACTCATATACATAAAATAAACAAATCTTAAAATAATTGTTTTTTTTTTAAAGACCTTTCCTTGTTTGTAAGTACATGAGAATTTATTCATTGTGAAGCTAATCTTTATTTACTACACATTTAGAACATGGGAGGGATAAAATCAGTAGTTTTCCCTTTGTGGAAAAAATTCTTACCCACAATGAATAAAGAGACTACACATTCTAGAGCGACCTTCTGAATTGCTCTTGCCCTTGCTCTTGCCCCAGGTAAGTGCTCATCTCCAGATGGAAGTAGAGCGACTTATAGTCCAAGACTATGCCCTGGAACACCAAAAGGCAATCTCCTCCAGTACCACAGACGACACCTACTTCAGCAATAGGAGTCGCCGCAAAATAGCCAAGTGAGGGCCCTTTTGTGTTTGGGTTGCCTTTGTTTCAGAGTGTGGTGAGGCAAACCGTGTTTCTTGTCTCCTGAGAAGCTAGGACTGAAAGTCATGCACCTCGTATTAGCTGCCATCCCTAGCATCAAGCCAACCAGGCAATTCTGGATCTTAAAGCCAGAATGTCAAATCCAATAGACAGGCCTCCATTTCAGGTTCCTGGGGACCCACACTGAACATGTTGCCAGATAATGGCCAAGCACAGGCATGGGCTGCTGAAGGATGCATGGAATTTCTAGTCTTTCTGCTAGTGGCCCTTAGCTATTCTCCACTCTGGAAAGCAAAGCTGCACAAGGAGAGAACTCACTTTTGGGAAAAGTGGTCTTCCAGGCTTGAAAGTGATGAGTAAGGACCGCCCCGTACCTGTTTCAGAGTCCAGCTACCAGAGTACATCCTGGACTTCGGCTATATTGTGCTTGGTGACGTCCGAACCCACATCATCAAGATCACCAACACCAGTCACTTTCCGGTGTCTTTCCATGCAGAAAAGCATGTCCTTCACGATACAGGTACCAGGAGCCTGCCTGCCTGCCCCATCCTTCTAGAACAGCATTCCTGCTGTTCATTCAGCAGAAGAAGTTTCTGAGCTATTCCATGATACTTTTGTCAGCCTGTCCCAGAGGGCCTGCTACAGAGAGCAGCTTCTCTGTGCTGTTTCCCTTGCTCATGAAAAATGATTTCCTCCATCTCCATCTAGGCTTCAGCACTGAGCTAGACCGTGTAAAGAATCTGCCCTACTGCGAGACAGAAACGTTTAAAGTGAGATGCGACCCACAAGGGACTAATATTCCTGTGGGGAACAAAGAAGTCATTCTCCCCATCAAGGTATGGTGTACCACGGGGCCTACATGCACTTCCAGGTCCCAGCCACGCCTGTTGAGAACCCCAAGATGATGCAGTCGTGGTGATCAAAAGCTGGGTTCTGAGCATCCTAGGCAAGATATCTACCCCTGAGCTATATCTCCAGCCTGAGACATTGTGTCGCTGTTGCTGCTGCTGCTGTTCCTAACTCCAAGCCACATGGTAACCACAATTTTTTGTCCATTTCCAGGTGTCTGGAGGGCCAACCATTCACCTCTGCCTCCAAGCCACTGTGACCATTCCAAGTATGAGCCTGTCTTGCAACAAAGTAGAATTTTCTACAATCCAGTGTGGACAGTGCATGGTGGAAACCATTCAGCTTTCCAACACTCTTCAAGTTCCTTGTGAATGGTTTGTCCACACCCCCCAGCCTACTAACAAGGTAAAGTGTGTTTCCCTTCTTTCTACCTCTACTTTAGCCAGAGCTGGGGTTATGGGCCTTTCCTCCTATCATTTTAACTTCCTGTGGAAGCCTCTCGGTGTTAGCCATTGCCCAGTCCCTAACCCTGGTACTGGAAGATGTCTTCAGGCCTTGCCGTTTGGTATAAGGCCATACTGCCCTTCTGCCTCTGGTACACGTCCCTGGCACCTGGAAAGCACTCGGGAACTGTAGCCCCTGTGACTGTTAAGTAGACTAGAACTGTTTGCTACATGAGTGATCTAATTGTCTAACGTTTATAACCCAGATGGATAAACACATGCCGAAGTATTTGAGACGGAAACTACAGGCGGAGATGATTCCAAAGGCTCGGATCTTTGAGATCCAACCCACTTCTGGAGTCTTGGACCCTGGTGAGAGGGCCAATGTGCAAGTGAAATTCATGCCCAAAGAAGAGGTGAGCTTGAAAAAAATGTGAGCCTTTGTAGAGATCTTCCGTCTGGGTCTCTCTGAGTCAGAGCCCAGGGTTGCCTGAGACTCATACCTTTCTACATATGGCATGTTCTTCACGTTCACCCACTTCCTGGGTAGCCGGCCTGGTGGGCTGGGCCCAGCAGCCCCGAGTGGTATGCCGGCTTTCACTGTGGCATGGTATCAGCGGCATTCTGCCTCTGTATGTACAGGCTGTGCATCTTTGAACAAATCACTTGTCTGACTAAGTCTCAGCTTGTTCATAGGTAACATAAAAAGCAATAATATTCCCATATCAAACCTCCCTTATTGCAATTCAGAAATCCAATAAGCTCAAAAAGTGGGGGTTGCAATTTCATAAGTTTCATATTAAAACCTACTCAATAGAAAAATCTCATTTGATCTGACATGACTGTTTTGCCTTTCTTTATCCTTCTTAGTTTTCAAACATTGCGACTGCCAAAATATTAATGTGTTTCATTACAGGAGACCTTGCCGAGACTCCACTTAGGACACCGGGTAGCAGAGCCTAGATGCACTGTGCTTACCTTCTTACAGATCAGAATTTGAAAGCATCTGGACATTGGGATTTCTGATAAGCTAGCACAGAGCCGCAACCAGGGCTCTCAGGGTCATTCTGAAGATTAGTAACACTGAATGGAGCACACAGCACACTCCCCTGTGTATCATCAGTGACCCAGGAACTGTTAACTTCTACCATCCGTCACCACGGTAGTCAGTACTTCCTGGCAGAAAGCCTCCCTCAGCCTGATAAATGTCTCTTATATAATTGCCATGAGTTCAAAGTCACTCCTAATGGAGAGCATGGCAAGAATAATAAAATCCAAGAACGGGAAAGGATCTCAAGAAGTCTCACCATGACAATTTTTATTCAAAGCTAAAAACATCTGAGTGATGTTTTCCTTTTGATTTTGTTTTCAAAACGGGGTTTTATGCAGCCCAGGATGGCCTGGAGCTCACTAGGTAGCTCTAAGATAGCCTTGAACTCTTGATCCTGGACCTCACAAGTACTGAAGTTACAGGCATGCACCACCAAGCCTCATATATTCTATTCTTTCATAAGAAAAATCTATGTGGATTTTATACAATATGTGGCTAACGCCCATATTCCTGGTAATAGCTTTGAAGAAATGCTTCAGAATCTGCGATGGGAAAGTAGAAAAGTAAATAACTTCGTATTTCATTCTAAAATGAAGCCTGTGTTCCTAACTAGCAGAGTCTACCCATAATGCTGCTGATGCTGAAGCTTCTTTCTGCCCCCACTTCCCCCCCCCGATCCTCTCTCCTTCCCTTTCTCCATCCTCTCCTTCACCTCCCTCCTCTTGCTCCCCCCTTCTCCATCTTCTCCTCCTCCTTGTGCTTGTTGCTGAGTTCCACTGTGTATCTCTGGCTGGCCTGGAACTTGCTAAGTAGACCAGGCTGGGCTAAGACATGCTCTGACCTTCTGCCTCTGCTGGATTACAAGTGTGTACTCTAGCACATCTAAGCTGCCCATGCTTCCAAAGAAAATTAGTAACATGCCTGTAGCTCTTCAGAGTGATTTAAGATGAGCAAGGGTTTTTCAAGATTTGGGCTTGATTTTATTTTTCTCTGTGGTGCTAGGAATTGAGCTATCCTTGGCCTAATTCTGGATTCTTATCACTTCCAAACGAAGGAAATATCACAATGGAGCAGGGGGTGGGATAGTTACCATGTTCCTGAGAGTAATTGGTGGAAGTCAGTGGTCCCAGAAGCTGTTATTTCCCTGGCTTTTCTACTACAGTCTCTGCTGCCCATGGGCCCATGGACATTGACAGCCTCAGGCCCAGAGTGACAGAGAGTGGGACCCCTACAGGAAACTCAGAGACATGAAGATGACACTTAGGCCTGCTGTATGTGGTCAGGCCCCTCATACAGTGCCTAGCATGCTATGTACACACCACGTAAGTGTCCCCGCTGTGGTGATTGCTCTTTCACAGGTATGTAGGAAACATGTCTTCTTTCATCTGGAGGCAGGAAGCTTTGTCCCTTTCGTGGTTCTCAGTTTTGCACTGTTTCCATGTCTTCCAGAAGTTCTACAGCCAATCGCTGATGTTCCACATTGGCCAGAGCAATCAGAAGCTCGCGTTCCTGGCACAGGGGCAAGGTCTGGAGCCACGGCTGGAGTTCAGCCCTTCAGTTCTGGAACTGGGACCCCTCCTGCCATACACATCAGGGGATGAGGCCGAGGTGATTGTGAGGAACCCCTGCAACTTCCCCATTGAGTTTTACTCCCTAGAATTTGACCAGCAGTATCTCTTAGAAGAGAAGGTGAGCAGAGACCAAAACCAAACACCCCTGCTGACATGGCAGGCCCCACCCCTGGCCTGTGTCCTTGTGTCCACAGTGCCTTCCTTCTGGCCTTCCCGCCCCCCCCCACGCGCCCTTTCCTTGCCAGCTTACCAATTCCTTATCTGTAGACTTTCTCCACCTGCTTCTCTCCCCATGAGAACTTACTACTCTTTTGTAATTCCCATGTGCATCTTGAAACAAATTAAAAAACCAATGCATGTTTGTGTTCAGTATTTGCACAGTAAAGGACTACATGTATCAACTTGCCATTATATTTGAAATAACTTTCTTTTAGACGTTTTTTAATTGGGACACTTAAAAAGTATGGACTGGGGAGATAGCTTAGTCAGTAAAGTTCCTTTCTTGAAGCGTGAGGACCTGAGTGAGTTCAGTCCCCAGCATCCACATGAAAAAGCCAGGCACAGTGATGCTCTGCAATGATCCTAGCCTGGGAAGGCAGAGACAGGTGGGGCATCTGGAGAAGTCCTTAGAAGCTGTCAGGCTAGCTGAATCGGTAAGCTTCAGATTCTGTGAAAGATCCTGAGCCAAAAAAAAAAAAAAGTGGTGACTGAGGAAGCTAGTGAACATTGACCTATACCCTGCCCACACGCACGCACATGCTTGCGCGTGAGCACACACACACACACACACACGCGCGCGCACATGCACAAATAATTTTAATCTCAATCTCTGCTCTTAGTTTGCATTTGTGCACCATTTACAATTAATGTAGCTACTGATGTATTAGTGCTTACATCTGCCATTTTGTTGTTTTGGTTTTTGTCCTCTGTATACTTGTGCTGCCTTCCTATTGGTCCTTCCAATGTTGTTTAACATTCCATCTCAATTTTCCCAGAGTAGTTTAAGTATATCTTTAATCTTGCTTCTTTAATTATTGCTACACACATTATATTTTGTCTATGTAACTACTCATGACCAATTGGGCTTCACCCTTTCATTTTAATATAACTGTCTTGAATATCTCCTTATAGAAGACGTCATAATTTTTTTAGAAACCCACACAGAAGGAGAAGCATTTATCCTTTTTTCCCATTATTCATCCTTTTCTTTCTGATATTCCAAGACTTCTTTTTACTATTTTCTCCCCATCAAAAGATCTGTCATTGGTTCCTCTTGTTACTATTAGATTTTGGTCAGTACACAGAATAGTAAGCTTCATTATGGCATTTCATATATTTTGTCATTGTAATTTATAACCTATCACTCTGTTAGTCATCCATTAGGGTAGGTTTGCTGGTGAATTTTTTTCATTTTTCTTCATCTGAGAATGTCTCCACTTCCTCCCTCATTCTTGAGAATGTATTTTTTTCTGACTATAGAATTCTGGACCAATGGTTCATCTAGTCCTTCAAAACTATGACTCTTCCTTTCAGCCTCCAGGACCTAGTGTTCCCTCTGTCTTTCTCTCTGTGTAGGCCTGTCTCTCTCCCTCCTTCTCCCCTCTCTCTCAATCTTCCTTTTTCTTAATTTATGGATGATTGACATCTAAACAACTGAAATCATGGGAAAGCCTCGTGTAACAAAACAGAGAGTCACATTAGTAAGGCGTCTTTAGATGTACATGCCTCTTACGAATTTATTTCATTGCCTTTTACATACACTCTAGGGTTGCCAGACTTAACGGGAAAATCTGCAATTAAATTTAAAGTTTAGATACATAAAAACATAGTGTAATTGTGCCAAAATATTATATACTAAAAATTATATTATTTATCTCATATTTAAATCCTTTACTTTATCTAGAATACACACACACACACACACACACCATCTGTCATTTTACCTATTATCTCTGTAATCTCTATTTATGAGGAAACAACCTCACCAAGTGTAATATTGTAAAAAAAAAAAAAGTTGCCCTGTGCAACATTTCAGATGTTAACACAGAATAGAGTGACATTTAAGACATCACAGCCATCGGGTTTTAGAACACTGACAAAGTCCCCTAATAATGCACTTCTCGTGTTTCAGAACACATATCTCTCATTAGATGATGTGTGGCTGCACTTTTTTAGAATGACCCACCCAGAGTGGATAATAGAATTCTATGTTAGTTACTAGAAAAATATATGCATCCTATTATTAAAGAAAGAAGAACTTTGTCTCCCACATGTGAAATGCTTGGGTGTGTGTGGAACAAAATAAAGATTTTGAATCCCTGTAAATTCAGAGTGGGGCTCTACCTCTAGAGGGCCCCACCATGTGAAACCCACGGAACATCTCTATAGATCTCAGCCTCTAGTAGAAGCAGGGCTTTGATGAACCTCAGAGGAGGCCAACAGTAGTTTCCATTCTCCCCTTGAGCAGATCCTGCGGCAGCTGAAGGGCTATGACTCCTACAACACCCTGCTGCTTCCTCCCCGGAGCCCGGGGGAAAAGCTGCCCCAGGAGGTCTACGATTACTTTAGGGAGATGAAGAAATCAAAAGAGGAGCAGATGAAGGCGAAATATACGGAGAATATGTCACAGGAGAATGGTGAGAACCCAGCATGAAGTGCCTTGGGCTCTGGCTGTTATTCCATTCCCTTTGAATTACCCCTACCATGACACCGGCCAGCTACTGAGTATCTGCCAGGTACCAGGTGCCTGCTGTATCCCGTTTAAGACCATTACCAAATAGGTTGTGTGATCTTTGTGTTAAGGATCAGAGCTGGCGCAGTCTGCTGTTGCTAGAGTCTGGGGCTACTGAGACTAAAAACCAGTGACTGTAGATAGAAGAATGTGTGCTGGAGGCTGAGCAAAGGGATCTGCACAGAAACTGCAGCAAAGAGAGTCCAAGTACACAGCTGTGCATTGAAGAATCAGGATTTCAGTCCAAATCCTCCTGCACGTAACTGACAGCAATCACTGTGCACCACTGCTTCCTGTGGCCGTGCCTAGATAATGTGTCTCCCACAAGGTGGGAATTGATGCCCTAACATATTCAAGTGGCCAGGGGCAAGGGAACTTACTTACATTGGAAAAAGGACAGCCTTCCTGTGGTCCTCAGGACCCATCATGAGCATCCCTGCTGTTGCACCATCAAGTCCTCTGATCCAGCAGCCCTGTGGATCTTTTCCCTTCCCCAGGGCCTCTCTTGTGTCCTTGAGCAGAACAGTCCCCTTTCTGACTTGTAGGACCAAATGACTGGTGACACCGTACCCTCTCCTTTCTGCTTCTCTGTCCCTCATGCTGGAAATATTCCCAGCCCAGTTTCACTCTCTCCTGCGTTAGCAGTCCTCTCGTGTGTAGTTCTGCTCTTCACACCTGCATCTTCCACGAGACAAGCATTGAGGAGACAGCTCGGTGGATAAGGTGCTTGCCAAGGAGCATGAGAGCCAGGTCCCCAGAACCCATGTGCAGCAAGATACAGTAGTGCCTGTCTGCAACCCCAGAGCTCCTATGATGAGATGGGAGGGGGGCTGACCAGAAGCACATCTGGGTATACTCGGGTTGGCTAGTCTGACATACTCAGCGGTGTTTGAGAAACCCTGTCTCAAACAAAAGTGGAGGGTAAAGACCACACCCAAGGTTGTACTCTGACCTCTGCGCATACACACATACACACACACACACACACACACACACACACACACACCTTGAATAGCCTTTTTCTTTTAAACCTAGTACATGGGACAGCAGCCAGTGCATGACATGCTCAACAATGTGCAGCATGTGAGACATGACCTAATGGTCCAGATGGAATCCTCTTCTCCTGCCTCATGGCCTCTCAAGGCAAATCAGTCGGAGACTGTTCACTTGACTTGCAGGAAAGACTGCCTCTACATTCAGTGTTCCGACCAGCGTTCAGCACCAATAACTTGCTGGAGTTGTTTGTACAAATGTCACAGGGCAAGTGGCTCTCACAGTTCTAGATGCTAGATATACTTGATCAAGGTATCTTTGGGGTTGGTACTTTCTGAAAACCATCTCTTCTTGTGGAGAGTTCTCTTCGTCCTGTGCCTTCCCACTGTAGGTCTCTGCCCTAATGTCCTCAATGCTGTAACCAGTCACACTAAATCAGGACATACCTATATGATGGCCTGGAAACGTTAATTACCTACTTAAAGGGCTTATTTTCAAATAAAGTCACCTGAGACATTGAGGGCCAAGGCTTCAGTGTATGGATGTAGGGAGGCAGAATGTAGAGATTACCCACTGTGTTGCAAGCGCTAAGCTGAAGGGCTGCAAAGAAGATAAATGGTGGAAGGTGCCTCCCTTTGGAGAGCTGACAGTCAGGAAGATGATCAGGGAGACAGCTCGAGTCAGAGGGATGTCCAGTGGCCTCAGGAGACACTGAGCCTGCACTGTCCACAGGACCTCGTGGAGGCAGACAACAGCTTTGTTTGCTCTTGAAGTCCATACACACCAAAGTTATCAGTTTGTTTTTTTCCCATTTGTCCCAGCGGAAGATGATCTGGATCCAGGGCTGATGGGTCCAGGGGGAACCCAGGCTGAATGCTCACTGATACTGCCTCACGCTGCTCTCATGCTGTGGGCTCTGACTTCTCTGACCATGACCCAGGAAGGGCAGCTACCTCTAGTCACATCTCAATTCTAAATGAAACAGATAATGCTCCTAGATTAGAGGGGGTCACCTAGTGTTGTCACAGACTGCTGTACCCACTGAGATGCTGTGGAAGAGGGGATAATAAGGTGGGTGCTGGTCTGACAGGTGCCAGACATATTTAACAATTACACGGGAAACATTGGTGAGAAGCTAAGGGTGAAAGCAGGCTCCAGGGTGTTTTGTACAGAACAGTCTCCACATAGTCCTGAAAACCTGAATATTAAAAATCTGTGGAGAAGTGCCTCTCCTGCTCTGGCAGTTATATAACCAGCTTCAGTCGCCGTCACCATGTGTCTAGCTCAGTCTTTATTATTATTTTTTAAATTGGGACTCTTAGGAATTCTCTGAGTTTCCTGGGCAAATGTATACTTTCAGTATCTAAGCACGTTTAAATGCAGAAACACTGTGCAGAGGGAGCCACCCAACTCTTTCCCATGCATTTTCATCCTCTGTTTCCTCTGCAGAAGAGGAAGAGATGCCATCAGACCAGGGAACCTCCGCCAGCACCAAGAGGACATCACTTAGCCGAGGGATCTCTGTCACATCCAACCTGAAAGAGCGGCATCTCATGACTGAGTCCAAGGGCTACTCAGAGGAGGACGAGGATGAAGAAAACCTGGAAAAACTATCGTTCCAAAGTAACTGAGCATTGCGGCAGGGGGCAGTTCTGTCTAGGCAGAAATTAAAGGGATGTTCAATCTCTGGATAGCTTCCTCCATAAAAAGGGGTAATCTGGGCCTCCTGCAGTGGCTTCCCACCCACCACGCGTACCCTCTGATGACCCGTCTACTCACACTGTACTATGAATACGGAAGCCTGCAGAGCCGCTTAGCATGTGATATTCTCTTCTTTCTGCGGTCACTTGCATTTTAACTAGACAAAGGAAGACCTGATCCCTTAACACTAACATTATAGCCAAATGGGAAATGTTTAAAGAAATGCTCTCTTCCAAATGTCCCTCCAATCAAAACATTAAGGAACCCCTGACTTCACCTCCCAGCTTCATGGACCCATTTTCTGACCTTCGTTTTCCCTGAGGTCTGAATTAAAGCCAGGGAACACAATGGCAAACCCAAGATAAAGGCAGAGTTCCGGTGCCATGCCTCGTGGTTAGCCCAGCCTGGCTCAACTCACCCCTGAGTGGTCCCTGACCTTTTGTGGCACATTCCACAATCATGACTCTGCCCCATCTCTGAAGTATCTTGGACCCCCTAAAGCCAACTCCAGACTCCTCCCCACACAGCCATCCTTTTTGTTTATCAGCAAAAGAAATTCCTCCAAGTAGAATTTAAGTGAATGAATATCTCTTTATTTTAAAATGCAGAGACATGCTATTAGCCAAGTTAGGTTCTCATGTACCACAGGTGGGGCTGCTGCACCACTGGGTGTTTTAGAAACAAGGGTATTTTAAAAGAAAACTTAGTTCCCATCTCTATTAATGCCTACGTAACTGTGTAAACTCCGGGATGCACACTTGTGCACACATTCACGTGTAGTTTGAATTGACAGCTGACAAGATCCAGAGCACAGACAGCCACTCTGCAGAGGAGGTTGGAGAGGTGGAAAGCAACCCTGTGAGCAAGGCAATCGCACACCACCTAGGCATCGACATTTCTGCAGAAGGCCGCCTGGCCAAGAACCGGAAGGGCATCGCCATTATCATCCATGGGACACCCTTGTCAGGTATGTGACAATCTGAGGGGAGGCTATGATCAGAGATGCCATGTCTCTTCCATAAGGAACTGTGGCAGCATCAGCTTGGTCAGGGACAGTCATAAGAGTTTTATCTGAGGAACAGCATAACAAAGGATCACAGGCATGTACCCAGAGACCCTGTCTCCAAAACACAAGCAGAAAAAGAGAGCTAAATGGTTTCGTATCTATTTCACCGCAGTTGGAAAACTAACATCACACAAGTGTATTACAGCAGAGGCAAGGATAGGACTGGGGAGTTGCTTCAGTAATTAACATGCTGGAGGGACAAGCATGAAGAAATGAATCTGGACCCACACACACACCAAAGCCCAAATAAAAGCTGAGATCCATGACTTGCCTGTAACCCCAGTGCTGGGAGGCAACAGCAGGCAGATCCCAGGGCTTATTTCAGCCAGTCTCGGTGAAATGGTCAGCATTGGGTTCAGTTAAAAACCTTGGCTTAAACAGTAAGAGGGAGAGCCATCGAAGAACAACATTCTGGCCTTCACACATGCCAGCCTGGGTGTGCATACATGTAGATACCAGACACAGAGACTCATTTTTAGAAAAGATATTAATGATCTGCCATTTTTCATGAGGAGAAAGTATCAAACTTATGATTTATAATTTATATCTGTTTGATATTGCCTCTGTAACAGCCACAAATGTAGTGGCTTGAAGAGGCACAGATTTACCCCCCTTTTAACAGTCCTGGAGGCCCTAAGTCTTAAGTGGGTCAGGACTGTATACCTTTGGGAGGCACTAGTGGCCAGTCTATTTTCTTGCCTTTTCTAGCTTCTAGAAATGCTGCCCACATTTCTGGTCCAGGGCAACAGCTTCCATCTTCAAAGCTGGCAGTGCAGTATCCTCTGGTGTCTTCCTGTCATTGCTGCCTCTGACGCCAACTCTCCTGCTATTCTCTTCCAGGGACCCCTGTAATGAGATTGAGGCCACTCAGATAATCTAGTCATATTCGTGGTAGAATCTGTAAACTGATCCACCTGCAAAATGATCACACTTTGCATATAAGGAGCATGTTTATAGGCTCCAGGAATAAGAACATACATCTTTAGGAATAATAATTCAGCATTGTGTGTAACCCGTTCCCTCCCTCTCTCCCTCCTTCCCTCCCTCTATCCCTTCTTCCTTCAGTTCCTCCTCCTTTTCTTTCTTTCTTTCTTTCTTTCTTTCTTAGACTCTATTAGAGGCTAGTCTCATACTCTCTTTATAGATAAGGATGGCTTTGAACTCCTGATCCTTCTACTTCTGCCTCCCAAGAGCTGGAATTAGGGATCTGTGCTACCATACCCAGTTTATGTGGCACTGGAGATCAGACCCAGGGCTTCCTGCATACTAGGCAAGCACTCTAAAACTGAGTCACATCCTCAGACCCCCCCATTTTGTTTTGTTATTTTTATATTTATTGTGCTTTTATTTATTTTACATGTATGAATATCTTGCCTGCTCGTGCCTACGTGCAGCACATGTGTAGCTGGTACTCACAGAGGCCAGAAGAGGGCGCCAGATCCCCTGGAACTGGAGTTAAAATGGTTGTGAGTCACGGTGTGGGTGCTGAGAAACAAACTACTCTTTTGCTAGAGCAGCCAGTGTCCCTAACCACTGAGCCATCTCCTCAGCCCCCATCTATGCCTAATGAAAAATATCAATAACGTGGCTACATATGCAACTTAGCAGCTGTAGGCCAACTCCAGTATCCCTGTATGAGTGGATTACTAGGTCCTTTTTCTTTGCTCTTATCTATTATTTCTGAACTTTCTACATTTTAATGAAAGTAGATTGAAATGAGAAAAACCAAGTCAGCACAGGTTAGTGTTCAAACCCAACATTAGAGTCAGCGACAGTGAGGGCGGGGGTGACACAGTGCTTTAGAGACAATCCAGTAGAAACTGATTTCTACCTGAGGGAAGCCTTAGTGAGGCTGTCAGCCGTCGTGCGACAGTGAGGGCGGGGGTGACACAGTGCTTTGGAGACAATCCAGTAGAAACTGATTTCTACCTGAGGGGAAGCCTTAGTGAGGCTGCCAGCTGTCGTGCCCCGATGGCGCAGTGGCACGGTTAGGAGCAGATCCATAGCTCCGACTGTACTCCCTCTGCTACTTCAGAGGCTTGGAGGTGAAGCATTCAGAAATCACTCTGTAGTCTGTTCTGTGGACGTCTGTCTAGGATACTGAGCAAATGAGAATCGTGAGAGTCAATACCCTGGCCATTTTTACAGGAAAGACCGCCAACGCCATCAGCATAGCCAAGTACTACAACGCAGCCTGCTTGAACATCGACTCCATTGTCCTAGAGGCCATATCAGACAGTAACAACATCTCAGGGATTCGGGCCCGGGAGCTGTGCATCAGAGCTGCCATAGAGCAGTCCATGAGGGAAGCAGAGGAGTCGGGTAAGCCCCCCTTCTCCATGGTTTACTTGTGTGTGTGTGTGTGTGTGTGTGTGTGTGTGTGTGTGTGTGTGTGTGTGCGCGCGCGCGCGCGCACTGACCCAACCAGCCTTCCCATCTCTGAGTTTCCCTGGTTTCTTGGTCTTGTCCTTGTCTCTGTCTCTATTTTGCCTGTTAATAGTCACCAGATCCCCAAAGCCCATTTCCATGAAGACTTCCCCAAGTCACTTTTTGTTGGAACCTTCTAGTCCCGAACTTGTTCTCACATAAACTGAACTCATCTCTGCATGCATATATGTGTAGGTACATGTGCATGTAAGGGCATGTATGTACGAAAGTCAGAGGAGGACCTTGCCTGCCCACCTGGTTTGTTGATAAGGTATCTCCTTGGTCTGGAGTACACGAATCAGGTTGGGCTAGCTGGTCGGTGAGGCCCAAATATCTATTTGTTTCTTCTCCCCAGCACTGGGCTTACAAGCGCATGCTACCATGCCAGACATTTTATGTGGGTTCTGGGGATTGAACTCAGGTCCTCAGGCTTCCGTGGCAAGCATTTCACTAACTAATCGATCACCTCAGGTCACTCTTGGCTTCTTCTGGTCAAGAGGTGGTACCCTTTACTGGTAAGATCGTCCCTCTAGGCATCGCCTTGATCCTCCTCTCCTACAGCCTGGTTGAAGGTTGATGTGGGACCCGTTACCAGATTATCCCACAGAATCCTCTTCACCTAGCATACAGAGGTATTGTTCCATGACCGGTGCAGGAGGACGCTTGACACAGTAGAACACAGGACCATAAGAGACACAACCCACATCGTGGTTGGTCTGACACTTGGGGGTTGGAGGCAGAGATGAGTTCAGGAAAATACCACAGCCATAGACATTTCCGTTTCTGTGTCTATGTCTGTGTCTACCTACATAGTGGAGAATTGAAGAGTGAGGGGATGTTCAGGGATGATTGCAGAGACTTCGAGCCACAGAAACTAGGAGAGTGGAGTCATTCACTGAGGAAGGAATCCTGGGGGAAGAGGCAGCATAAGGAGATGGATTGAGCTTTTGGATCTCATCATAGAGAAATCTGGTGTGGTCTTCCTATTACAAGCCAAGAATCCTGGCTCCATCAGGTTATTTGAGGACCACGGGTCAGGAAAGCAACTGCACAAGGAAAAAAATGTAGAGTTGGAAGCAGAGGACCTGCTTAGAGCTGGATCCTCTCTCCATGAAGCCCTCAGAGCGTGCCAGCGTTCCTGATAGCACTGTACCTGCTAGCTGACCAACTCTCAGTCCTCCACTTGGGGTGCTCATGGGAGAAAACAAGGTTCTTTGCTAGGTAGATAAGAGACTAGTTCTTTAGGGAAAATCCCAGGCAATCTCATAATTCTAAGTCTCTTAAATGTTCTCCTCCAATAAACAAATGAGGCATGTGATTGTGTTAGCATCCTGGCGAAACGATGAGTTTGCGCTCCTGAACTGAGTACCAACAAGCTGGAGACAGGGCTGGGGGAGTCTGTCAATGAAGTGGGAGCTGCAGACACTGGGAGAGATGGGATTGGCCCAGAGAGACCCAGAAAGAGAAGGGAGATCCTCGGGGAAGACTTGTGTGTCAGGAGGAAGCAGTGTGAGAAAAGCCAGGGGACACTTAGAATGGTGGGGTCTCAAAGGCAGGGAGTTGGCAGGACAGGCACTGAGGAGAGGAGAGAACCTCGCAGCTTTTGGGGAAGGAGGACGGGTGAGTGAGGCTTTCACATCTTCTGCCTTCTTGCTCTGGAGCCCTTTGCTCTAATTAACACACTATTCTCATTTTGCTTAGTTTGTTTTGTTGTCTATCTCCGGTGCTCTCAGTACAGACGCTTCTGGGACGGGAATTGTGTTAATTTTCCTCACTACTGTATTTGCAGCCCTGGGAGCAGTGTCGGGCACAGAGCTGACATATAACTAAGATGTATTTTAAAAAACAAAAAGTCATTGACCCAGTAAATGAGCAGAACTGGATCCTGCTGAAAGCTACAAGGGAATGAGCCATACGTTGGTTTCTCAAGATGCAGAGATTTCTGATGTCTTTGGGAGCCTCAGTGGAAGGGTTCAGCCCTAACCAGCATTTGCTGTCTGCTACAATCAACAGGCTGGAATGAGATAGCTAAGTCCAAGCCTGCTGATGCCAAGCAGAAGCCAGTAGCCTCAGGAAGCTACTGAGTGCTTGGACTGTGGTCAGTTCAAGCTTAGGTGAGGTACAAGATCATAGTGTACACTGGACCCCTGGGGATGCAGAATAGACAGGAGAATTCACAACACTGTCTCAGTTTTTATGGATGGCTTACAAAGTGAACTATCCATTGTCACATAATAGTTTAAATAAATATACCATTTTAGTTGATTTATTTTTACTTTTATTTGGCTACTGGAAGTTTTTAAATTATATTCATTATTATGACCATGGTGGTTTGGATCACTGTTTAGAGAAATTGAGCAGTAAAGGGGACAGAGGTAAAATGGTGACAGGACAGGGGAGTGGGAAGGAAAAAAAAGAAGGAAGATTGAAAGAAAAGGGAAGGAGAAAGGGAAAGAAGAAAGGAGGTCATTCCTTCCAGTTAAAATTTATACTAAGATCATATATGGAAGCTCTTGTTGAAACATGAAGGGTGCAATGGACGAGAAACAGCTAGAGGCTCATGGACGGTGCTGTAAAGAAACTGTATGGTCAGTGAAGATCGGGGTGGGCAGGAGAGCCCGAGTCTACAGTGAAGAGCAGTGGAGACTTAGGTGAGATTCTAGTGGTCAGTGCCTCTTAGGATGCTGAGTCCAGCAGAGTGGGTGTGTCAGATATGGTGGAGGGCGTGGTGGGTGGAGGATCAGCAAGTTCCCATGACTGCCGCAGAACTCAGCTGTGGCTTACTCCATGAGGGGTTTCAGCCTCCCTAGTTCCCCATCAGGTACAATATGGCTTCTCTCTACATATTCCCAAATCCTGGGGGAGGGGAGGGGGGAGTTGCCAGAAACAGTAAGCCAGAGGAAAAGGCAACTGTGAGGGAACCCTGGAGACTTATTGGCTGAGATGATTGACAGCTCCCCGAGAGCTAGAGAACCACAGGTGCTCCTTAGCTTAGGAGGCAAAGAATGTGTTCCCTGCCCGGTCTCCTTCAGGGGTGCCTAGTCCATCTTTGAAGACAGGATCCCAGGGGACACAAGGAGACATGGCCAATGTGTCAGGCAGGGGATCCATCAGAAGACTGAGGCTCAGAGGGGGCACTAAGGTGCTCCAGCAAGAGTTTTTATAGATTTTAAATGACTGATGTTTTAGAAGGCATCTCAGTAGAGGGAGCTGAGCGAGGGTAGCAGTCTGCTTGGAAGGGGACTCAGGAACGAAAAGAAGAAATTAACTGTGTGCATAAAGCCATATTAACACTTCTTGCTTAACTCATCATTTGAGTTGGCTCTGCTGAGGGCAGAAAGCACTCTGCCCTAGCTATTCCTTGGCCTTGCCACTGCCCAAAATGTCAGAAAGGTAACGTGTCAGATTTTGCTAGGCAAGGCCTTATGCACAAGCAACTGAAGAAGTTCATGGCCTCTGGGCTGGGAAAGAAAGTGGGCCCAGACTATTGCAGGAGCTGTCGAAAAGGTGGGCAGTAGGGTAGTTTGAATGATAAATCTCCTCCATAGCTCAGGTATTTCAACACTTGGTCCCCCCGTTGGTGGTGCTGTTTGAGGAGGTTCTGAAACCTTAAGGAGGTGCATGCAGGCTTCCTGGAGGAAGTATGTCATGGAGGGTGGTGGGCTTCGAGGGTTTGTAACCTTGTTCCCCTATCAGTTTGCTCTCTCTATTTCCTCTGTGAGATGTGCTCTCCTGGCTCTTGTTCCTGCTGCTTGCTGCCATGCCTCCCTTCCATAAGGGACTCTGATCTCTCTGAACCACACGCCAAAATAAACACTTTTGTCTATCAGTTGCCTTTGGTCACAGGATTCTGTCACAATAAAAAAAAGTAACTAATGCAGGCAGAAAAGAGCCCAGACCCAAGGGAGCCATCATCCGATGCTTGATGGATGGAGCCACCTCCAACCTGGGTCAGTTAGCTGTATGGGAAGGTGTACCGTTCCCACTGTGATTTCCTTCATACTGTAAGATGACTTTTACTAAAAATCCACCTTCTCCTAATAGCCCAGGAGTCTTCAGTGACCCAGAATGTTGGGGTACCAGCACGACTCAGCACTGAGAACCTGGGCAAGTTTACCTCGGAACTCACTCTAGTGACCCAGGAATTAAAACCTGCAAAGAATGTGCGTGGGAGTGTGCTGCTCCCCAAAGGCAAGGCGGATAGCCACTGGTCTGGATCTCAGAAGCAGCATCATCAGCACCAAGTTGAAACACCACAGGTAGGCAGGGATCCCTGGGCAGAGGGTTGGGTCCTTTCCTCCTCCTTCTTGGCATCCTCCAGCTGGGCCAGCACCCTCTGTGTCTGTGGCTGTCCTTACCAGGGGACTGCTGTCCCTGTGCCACTCCTTCAGAAATGAGTGTGCAGTCATCTGGCACCCTCTGTGTCTGTGGCTGTCCTTACCAGGGGACTGCTGTCCCTGTGCCACTCCTTCAGAAATGAGTGTGCAGTCATCTGGCACCCAGGAAGTACTTTTCTGTTGCTATCACCCAGCTGGATGCCAGGGAGGTGAAGGTGAAGAAAACAAGGTCTCACGCTCAGGCTGCACTGACGGGGGAAGATGATCACACTTACAAATGATCTACAGAAGAAACGAAGTTGAACCATAGAAAATGGCCAATATTCAATCTACCATTTTTAGAGTCCTATAATAGTAATTTCCTATGGCTCAAACCAGTAGTGAAGGAGTATAAAGGGCTGGACCACTAAGATAAGTGATGCAGGGCTATAGGGAAGTCATGGTACGAGCCGCATGCTGAGGGATTTAAAGAGCCATCTTGGCAGAAAACAGTGCTAAAGGCAGAGGCCTAAGATGAAAGTGGGTTCTGGGTAGGTAAATGAGAAAGCAAACATACATCTCTAAGATATGCCAGCACAGGGGACAAAAGGAGCTGCCGGAGAGCAAGCCCGGGGTCGAGAGGGAGCTTCTAGGAGAGCATTGAAGGCAAAAGCAGGGAGCAGCGCTGGGGCCCATGTCATTCGTAACAACTATGTTGTCGAGTCATCAGCAAGCACTCATATTTGACTCAGAATAAACCATTTCATTGTCTTTTTTAAAAAAGCAGGAAGGGTGGGTAACTGGATGGAAAGAAAGGGGGGAGGCACTCTTGGAGAAATATAAGGTCCACCCAAGAAGGAATGAGATTCCAGGACAAGGGAGAAGGGGCAAGATTAAGCACAGTTAAAAGATAATGACACTGGCTTCCTCTGGAATCCTTAAAGGTCTGTTTTGTTTTTATTTTTTAGATACAGCTAAGGACAGGAGAATTGAGGTGGAGGATGGAGGCTAGAGAAAATCTTAGTGGATGGCTCTGATATATATACAAGAAGTGTGATCTTTTATAGACAGCAGTAGGAGTTTGGGGTTGTAGACTATGCTAAAGGGCCTTCAGAACACAAATATCTTCACTGTCACAGGTAGAACCGGAATCTAGTTCTGCATAAAGAAAAGATAGTTGAGAGCTGGTGGCCCAACTAAAACTGGAAACCGTAAGTTCCACTAGAATCAGGAACAAGACAAGGCTGTCCACTCTCTCCATATCTCTTCAACTTAGTTCTTGAAGTCTTAGAAATAGCAATAAGACAACATAAGGAGATCAAGGGGATTCAAATTGGAAAGGAGGAAGTTAAACTTTCGTTATTTGCTGATGATATGATAGTGTATATAAGTGACCCCCAAAATGGCATCACACACCCTGCACATCAACCTTGCTACACACCCATAAACGGTATCGCACAGCCTACACACCAGCCACCGTCTTCAAGTAACTGGTCCCATAGAAACCTCCAGTACTTTCTCTCTGCCCACCTCACTGTCCTTTTTCTTCCAGTTTTATCCCTTGGTCCACACTCTCTTGTGCCTTCTCCTTTATCATATTCCCCAGGCAGTCAGTCTCCAGCCCCAGTGGACTCAATTCCATCCAGATCAAACTGATCATAGCTAGAAAAATTACTCGCCTCTCCTAAGTAGTCTGAAATTTAACACCACACATCCTAGTAAATTTGCCCTCCATTTAAAATGCCCATGCTATGGCCTTCCTCACTCTCCTGACCTCTGGGACACTCTGCTCTTCTTCATCCTCAGCCGGCAATCTCTCTGCCGACCTCATCCTCACCACCGCATCCCCTGCAGGCTTCCATAGCCCAGTGCTGTCCCTGCCTGCAGCTGAGCCCCTGCCCCTGCTCTCATTCCAGGCTGATCTCTCTGCCTGTGCCCCGGACCTCACCCCAGTTCAGGGAACTCAGTAAATTCCCACCATTGTCCTTGCTCTCCTGTTTTTTCTTCTTTGTAACGTGTCCTTCCTTTTTACATGACCTTTTGCATTCGTCTCCGGCTCTTAGCTCATCCTTCAGATCTTCTTCGCTGTAACTGCTCCAAAGAATGGCTGTGCCCGACGGCCTGCTCTGTCTCAGCTGCCCCCATTCTCCTTCACCAATTCCATTGAGACGTCTGGCCCCCACCTCCATTCCACTGGCTCCATTGCTTACCAGATTCCATACACACTGAGCCCTGCCCCCAAATCATCGCTACACAGCTGAGGTAGCTTGCAACTTCCTCACAGAATGACCTTTCTCTTGATGTTGTCTCCTGTTGTGTTGCCCAAGTAATATGGTCTCACCGTGGCCATCCCCACCCCATCACTACTCTTCATTCCTGTCTCTGGTCACTTTCCCATCATGCTCCTCCCTGCCAGCAATATGACTGATTTCTGTGAGAGGTGCTTGGTCTCTGTGTCTCCCATGAGAATGTTAAGAGCCAAGTAGGCAGCGCCAGTGTTAGCCCTGCTCGTTGTTGGTTCCCTAGTCTGCCAGGGTCTGGTAAGTGATGAGAGCTCAGTAAATACCTGTTGAGTAAATGGACAGTCGAATGCAGTTCAGGACGCATACAACAGCACCTCCCACGATCCTTCTTGAAGCTACCAGCCATTCTTGAAAGAAAATAGGAATCCCGCATTTTACAACACAGTCCTCATTTATAAATAAGGGGCCTACAGGAGCTGTATGACTGACAAAGCTAGATTCTGACTTCCGGCTCTTCTCCCCCTCATCAGGTTTCCTCCAGCCCTCTCCTCATAGGGCCCACCCAGCGGCGGCTCAGTGTCAGCGCCAGTGTCGGAGGTGAGACTGGGCTGATGAGCTGTGTGCTTCCAGATGAACTTCTCGTTCAGATCCTAGCTGAGCGGATACAGGTGCGTGCACCCTCACCCACACAAAGCTGCAGGCTTGGAACTTGCACGCTGAGCCTGTGCTGAGAGCCGAGATGCTAGGTCATCAGCCACCCTCAGCGCCTCAGAGCCCATGGGTCTCCAAGAGGACAAGTGGGCTTCTTCACTCTGAACAGCCACTTGTTATCCCTTTGACAGCTCTTGCCCATGGTCTCTGCCTTCCCTACAGTCTGAAGCAGCTCTTTAAAGATGCAGGGAGCAGAAGATTACACATCAAAATAAACAAGTAAATAAAGCAAAAGGAGCAATGGGTTAAAAAGTATAATGCAAGCAACTGAAAGTTAGAATTTGACTGGCAGGGTGATATACACCTGAGAGCCCAGCATTCGGGAAGCTGGGGTTGGGGCATTGTGGATTTGAGACCAGGATGGCCTGCATAATGAGATCTTGTCTCCAAAATAAAGCATGGCTCTCTGTAAATTGCTGTTAAAAATGTTTTCATTATGTAATGTGAAAAAGATTAGTATGTAAAACAAAATGGCCTTTTATATGTTTGCAAATAATGTCACATGCATGGTAAACAAAAGCTCCTGTGGTATGAGAAGTGTTGCTCGCTTTGGTTAGCAGGTCTAGGGAATTTATATCTCCTTTACTCTTTCTAAATTCTTTTTAAGGACATACTGCTTTTAAGGTCAAAACCAATATGATGAACTTTTTAAAATCCTGAGGGGACTGGAGCTGCAGCTCAGTGGAAGAGTGCCTGCCTGCCTGCTCAAGGCCTTGGTTTGATCTCCAGCAGTACACATGAAAATGTACCTAACTGCTCTGCAGCCGTGACCAGCAGGACCTAGGAGGGCCAGAGCTGTGTTCGCTTTGGTTTCTCACACTGGGCCACTATTAAGTGCACATTTCGTGTGTGTGTGTGTGTGTGTGTGTGTGTGTGTGTGTGTGTGTGTGTTCATGTTTGTCTATGTGTGCACATATGGATTGGGGGAGAGAGGTACACATACACATGGAAACCTGAAATTGATTTCGGGTGTCTTCTCAACTGTTCTTCACTTTTTCTTTATGGAGTTAGGGTCTCTCTCTCTCTCTCTCTCTCTCTCTCTCTCTCTCTCTCTTTCTCTTTCTCTCTGTCACTGAAATCAGAGATTATCAGTTACTAAACTATCTGGCTAATCTAGTTAGCAAGCTTACTGCAAAGATCTCATCTTGGCCTCCCAAGATCACAAGCAGCACCTGCCTGATACCTACTTAAATGCTGGGGATTCAACTCCATTCCTCTTGCTTGTTCCTGGTCATTGGTGTCTCCACTGAGCTCTTTTGAGTAAATACTGAACTGTAGGAGAAGTCATTCTTCAGTGGTCACATCACCAGAATCCTTCTGCTCCAGTTACATTGCCAAAGTCATTCCTCTCCTAGGCAGTGGGACCACTAAGAAAAATATGTACCTGGGAGACAACTTCGTGGTAAAACATTTGCCTGGCAGCTCATGAAATCTGGGCATGATGGTATGTACTTATAATCCAAGATCTGGAGAGGCAGAGACCAAAGGATCCCCAAGACTCACTAGCCAGCTAGTCTAGTGGAATTGGTGAACCCCAAGTCCCAATTAGAGACTTCATTTAAAAATAAATAAGCAAAAAGAGGCAGGTGGCTCTCAAGGAATAACACCCGAGGTTGTCCTCTGGCTTCCACATGCATACGCCTGCATATTCACCTGTATGCAAACTCGCACATGCATGTACACACACGTGCACACACGGAAAGAGAAGAAGTGCAGGTGGCCTTCATGTTATTGCTGCTCTCGCTGCCTGTTTCTCTGTCCATGGGAACCCTTCCCTTTTCTTTCCTTTGATTCTTATTTCCATACACCTTATGGATATTTCTAGACCTTTTGACATTTTCTTTGTTTCTTTATTCTTTTGTTGTTGTTTGCCTGTCTTTTGTTTTTCAGGACTTGGTTTCTCTGTAGGTTTGTAGCCTGTCCTGGAACGATAAACCAGGCTGGCCTTGGACTCACAGAGATCCGCCTGCATTTGCCTCCCAAGTGCTGGGGTTAAAGACGTGCACGACCACCGCCCAGCTGTTTCTTTATTCTACACATGGAGATGAAATAAATCCCCTGGTCTCCCATCACCTGCCATCACACTCCTTCATAGTTGACTAGGCATTTAGTCTTCATTTATGTTTGAAGGGACCAGTACGTTCTATAAAACCAGCTCCTTCATTTCGCATCAGCGCCTGGACTTTGGTTTATTTTGAAGCCCAGTGGGTGTGAAGAACCTGACAAAAGAACAAGCCCTTCTCCTTCATAGAGAGCAGCTGATCTCCAGCCTGAAATAACCGTCTTGTTCTCTCCGCTTGCAGCTGAGTGACTGCTTCAGGGGCATGGTGTTCGATAGCCTGGACACGCTCTTTGCTCGGAGTGCACCCTCTGCCCTCCTCTGCCTGCTAAAGGCCATCGGCAGCCGGGAGCACATATATGTCCTCAACATGGCTCAAGACTATGTGGCCATGAAAGCCCAGGAGAAGGCCAAAAAGGAGCTAGAAGGCAAGGCCCCCAACCTCCCTGGCCATCCTTCCCAAGCCCAACAGGGCTTCCCTTACCACGGGGCTTTGTGCTTTTCAACTTGTTTCCCTGGTGTGATTATCCATCCAATGGGCTTAAATGATGTTGTTACTTTTGTGTCTCATTGGCACCTTACCTCTGACCTGGGAAGTGACTGGGGCACTTGTTTCTAATTGTAAACAGATGAAGGAGAACACACTGTGGACACATCCTGACCTAGGATGTTTGGCTTGCCGGTCTGGTTTAGACAACCATGCAGTTCCTTTGACCTAATGGGGCTATGTTGTACACTTTGGGTCATTTTTCCTCACCAGTGAAGATTATTGCCCCATTTTACGGATGAAGATAGTAAAGCCCCACAATACCAAAAGTCTTCTCAAGATCGCATGATAGCCAAATGTGATGGCACGCGTTAGGTGTAGGAAGGATTGTAAACTCAAGGCTAGCCTGGGCTGCATAGCCGAACCACAAGTACAGTACATCAGGGGGAGCCACTTCTCTGCTACCTCGGTGGCTTGAAAAAAAAATTAGCAATTAAATAATTGATTGGAAACTAGATAACAAGGGCCAGAAAGATGGTTCTGCAGGTAAAGGTGCTTGCTACCAAGCTTGACAACCTGAGTTCAATCCCTGGGACCCACATGGTAGAAGGAGAGCACCAACTCCCACAAGTTGTCTTCTGATATCTATATGTGGACCATGGCACACGTGTGCATGTGTATGTCACAGAAAGAGAGAGAGAGAGAGAGAGAGAGAGAGTAAATAAATGCAATTTTAAGAAGAAAATTGATACAAAAACATAAAAATAATGTCACTTGAATTATTATTATTTTAGTCAGAAGCAAGTGAGCAAAGTGTGGCCATGGGGGAGGGCCTGGGGACTGCTGCCAACACTGTCCCCAGGAGGTACAGTCCTGCCTCAGAGAAGCATCGGTTCTGGATACTCGACTGTGCTTCACTTGGGCTTTCGTCTCAGGGCACCGTCTGCACAGCTCTTTGTTTTAAAGTAAGGGAATCTTGAAAGTACTTCATTCACGGGCAGAACTCAGTCTGCATCCTCACATTCCCACGGAAACCATGAGCAGGCTCCTTTGAAGTGTTTCGGCCTCCTGCTTCCTGTTATCTAGAACACTTTTCTATGAAAAGGGCTTATTATTAATAATAATTACTATTTTCTTGATAATCTTTGGACTGGTGTCTGGTGGGGCCAGCTGTGGTCAGGCCTAGCGTTGTCGTGCTGGATCTCGGCCTGGTGGGAAGAGCACAGCCCCTCAGGCTCATCTGAAAGGACAGAATCCCACTGGTGAGGGCCCCACCCTTAGGACTCACTCACCTCCTAAGACCCCTCATCTTAACATCTCATACTGAGGATTAGGTTTCTGCCTGGGAATTTAGGAAGACACAAACATGAATACCACAGAAATGACAAACTTGATGACTTGAAACAGCATGGATTTATTGTGTGACAGTTCTGGGGGTCAAAGGTCTTAAAGTCTAGTTATTAGCCTTGCAGTGGACCTTTAGAGGCTGCGGTGGCTCGCATGCCTTCCTTGCAGCCCTTGTCAGAGAGCCTGTTTCTCCCATCACACTCTCGCTTCTGTGGTTAACCCTGTCCCTGATGCTCCTGCCTCCCTCCTATAAAGAATCTTTTGATGGGACTCTGGCTAATTCAGTCCTGTCTGCAGAAATCCTTCTGCCATGGAAAACCCCACATTCACAAGTTTAAGGATTAAGACTTAAATGTCTTTGGGGACCACTATTCAGCCAACCATAGATGGAACCCAAACTTGGCACTATAGAGATAAAGGAAACCCAGCAGGGACTGGGATGCCATCTACCCTCCTGCTATCCCTCTGTGGCCATCTATCTTCCTGCCACCTCCTGCTGTCACTGTGTGGGCATGGGCGAAGCTGCTAAGACCTTGACCTCCCTCTACCCCCTCACTCCACAGAGCACAAACGCAAGGAAGCTATTGCGAGGGAGAAGGAGCGTCTCCAAACCCTAGATGAGGAAGAATATGATGCCCTGACACCAGAAGAGAAAATTGCATTTGACCGTGAGGTTCGGCAGGCTCTCCGGGAGAGAAAGAAAAGGTGGGAACCAATGGCTGCCAGAGCAGCACTGTTTCCGGGGAAGGGACTCACGGGGAGACCAGGGCTGGTAGGGTACATGCTCTGCTCTGATGTATCTTCCAGAAAGACAGCAGCAACCACAGAAGACCGGGAGGGATGCCTGTGGAGGGAGAGTGGGAAACCCGTTTGGCTACCCCAGGGCCCCAGCTACTGCAGGCTTTCAGAGTATCTCCTCTTGTCCTCTGCTCCCTTCCCGCTGGGGCATAAAAGACTAGCAGGAAGGATTTCATGTCCCTGTGCTCTCCTAGGGTCCCACTGGCTGCCCTAGCAAATGAATTCTGGGTAGGACTTGGCCTCTATGCCTAGGTGTCTGTAGCTTGTGACCCAAGTGTCACTCTGTTGACGTGGGTATAGTGACCTAACTATTTTGCCACTTCTTTTTATTATTAAGAATTTTTAATGCAATCTTTTCTCATTTTACATAGCTATCCCCGTTCCCACTCCCTCCCCTCCTCCCACCCCACCCTTTCTCCCACCCCACTCCCCATCCACTCCTCAGATAGGATAAGTCTTCTCACAGGGAGTCAACAAAGTCTGACACTTCACTTCGAGGCAAGATGCCAGTGGGACTCAGTTGTGAGGCTGGGGCAGTCTGTGGGGCCACTGTCAGTGAGACCAGGATTTACCCCTACTGCTTGAACTGGCATCTTGGAATACATTCTCTTTGGAGGGATATCCTGCTCAGTCTAGATAGAGGGGGGAGGGCCTTGGTCTTGCCTCAATGTAAAGTGTCAGACTTTGTTGACTCCCTATCAGTCCAGAGTCAGTGAGCTCTCACTAGCTCAGGTCGGCTGTTTCTGTGGGTACCCCATCATGGCCTTGACCCCTTTGTTCATAGTATCGCTCTTCCCTCTCTTGGACCGGTCTTCAGTAGCTCGGCCCAGTGCTTCGCTGTGGATCTCTGCATCTGCTTCCATCAGTTGCTGGATGAAGGTTCTATGATGACAATTAAAATAGTCATCAATCTGTTTACAAGGGAAGACCAATTTAGGCATTTTCTCCACTGTTGCTTAGAGTCTTAGCTGGGGTCATCCTTGTGGATTCCTGGAATTTTCCTAGTGCCATGTTTCTTGCTAGCCCTTTAGTGGCTCCCTCGAGCAAGATATCTCTTTCTTTTCTCTCCCTCTCTGTGCTTCCCCCTTCTTGAGCATCCTGTTCCCTCATGCTCTCCTCCTATCTCCCTTTCTCCCCTCCCCCTCCCCTTCCACTCCCCCTGGGAACAGGATTCTCCCACTTCTTAAGCCCACATCTGGCTGCCTCTGTATGACCCTGAGTCTGGGCAGCTCACAGTCAACAAGCACAGCCCCTCAGTGCCCCTCTCTAGGGACTGCACAGGAACTAGATTCCTCCCTCCCCACCCCACACCATGTAGCACTCCAGAAAGCTGGGCCTGCAAGCTCAGGGTATCCATCTCACGAACAGCCTTCCTGTCTTCAGACATCATGGTCATGGGCATTACAGTCTGGGGTTTCCAACATTAGAGGGTGCAGAGCCATGATACTCAGCTATGATATACGCCCATTTTCTCCTCTCACTGACTCTGAAAGAGATTCTATGTCTCCTGCCCCCCCCCTGCCCACAGCATACCTTCATCCTTTCCCCTACATAGGAGAAATGTCTATTCATCAAGATGCATAACAAGCTTAGCTTTGGCACCCCAGAAACGTTCCTTCATCATCAAGGCTGCAGTGCGTTTGCTTCATAGAGCACATTTGAGCCCCAGAGCTTATCAGCAGCTGTTTGTAGCATGCGCATGCACACATGCACGCGCACACATACACACACACACCATGAAGGATGCAGACGTAGCCTCAGTAAACAGCAAGTCACAGAAACCAGGAGCAACTACAGATTTGTGGAGATGAAGAAATAGGTAAATCAGGGCTTCCTAAGCTTTTGTTCTCTTGTGTCCTTGCCTAAGAAATGCTTGTGTATGACCTCAGCGAATATAGACAAATGAATGTACAACCCAAACATTCTCTGGTATCAGAATAAATCAGAATAAAATTTATCTTAAAACAATTCATTGGTATACATATAATTTTACTAATTATTAAATACAGAAGTAAATTTGCATAGTGATGAGATATATATACTTTTTCTTTTGAGACAGGGTCTCACTGTGTAGACTAGGCTGGTCTCAAACTCAAAACTCACGGAGATCTTCTTGCCTATGCCTCCCAAGTGCTAGGATTAAAAGTGTATGCCACCACAACCAGTTACTTGTTTATTTTTATGTAAAGAATTAAATTTTTGATACTGGCGGACAACAGTATCTTCAGCATTTTTCAGAATTGATTGGTTATACTTAATTTGTAGTAATAACTGTTGGGAACACTTTCATATAAATATGTAGTACAAAATATCAGAAGTCTGTTTGTTTTTCAAAATTTTCTGGAAGTTCTGCCTTAATCTCAAGCCAAAATTCATTTCAAAATTCTTTTAAAATGAAACTCAAATTAGAAACTCATACGGCAGTTTTTAAAAACCAATCAGGCATTCTAATGCAGTGACATGCTAATTTGATACTTCCATGATAAAAAAAATGATAGAAAATATTTTAAGTCTTTCTTTTCCATAATTAAGCTATTTTGTTTATATAAAAGCAGAAAACTTTGTACAGTAAAAACCCTGCAATTCATGACATGCAGCAGTCTCGAATCTGAGCCAAGCAGCTTCTTTGACTCTGCGTGCATGGTGTGATGGCGTGCACAGCATAGTGGGTATGTTGAGAGCCAAAGCCACATGGAGCATGACCGCACACACCTTTAATCCCAGCACTCTGGAGGCCGAGGCAGGCGGATCTCTCTGAGTTCCAAGCCAGCCTCGTCTACCTGGTATTTGATTTTTAATTAATTTCTGGCTCTTGCACATCCAGAAACATTTTACTGTTGCCAGATTGTTCACAGCCGCTGAATTCAGTTACATAATCCCATCCAGTGTTGTGATCCCCAGGTTACAAAGCTATGGGTTAGATATTTTCAGAAGTGCCATCTCTTCACTTCTTCCCATGCGGGGCCCACCTTGATACCTCTGCTATTAGCCACAGGGGCAGACACAGCTGAACACGCAGAACAAAGGGAAAGAAAACCAGGAAGAGAGGACTGGCCTTCTGGAGCCAGCATCCTGACTCTTAGCCAGCTGGATTGGGACTGGTATTCAAAGCACACATTCCTTCATGTCTGAACACAGATGTGAGGGTGTAGGGGAGTGGGCAGCACCTGCGCTGATGCCACAGCTATCCTTGAACGTTCTTTCTCAGTGATCACGCTCATTTTCAGCCTTTCCTTTCCCATGAAAAGAGACAGGAATAGAAATACAGATAAATTAAAAAATTCTAATTGCATTTAACTCATCAGAGATTTGCTGAATGACCTCTTAAAGATAGTTGTGGCCCCTTTCCTTCCTTCTTTCCTTCCTTCCTTCCCTCTCTTCTTCCCGCACTCTTTTCCTTCCCTCTCTCCTTCCTTCCAAGAACGCTTTGCCCAGGGTCCCTACTCCTGGTGGTCCCAGCTGGGCAGGTGAAACTCTCTTTTCTGTGTGTGGCTCGATGCAGGGAGCTGGAGAGGCTGCAGCATGAGAAGAAGCTGCAGCAGGAGCTGGAGCGGCAGAAGGAAGAGGGCGAGCTGAAACGAAAGATCAGAAAGCCGAAACAGGGCCCTGCGAAGGAGGAGCCACCCCTCAAGAAGCCACAAGTCGCCCCAAACAAGCAGGTAGCAGCCCTTACTTGCTCCTTACTGAGAAGCAAAGGAGCCACCGCTGTAACCGCAAACCAGCCCAAGTGTCTCTACCGTCCAGAAGCTCAACTAACCATGTTATGGTTACGTGGATACCATGGTAGGGCAATGGGTAGAAGGACCAAGCCCAGTGCTATTAAGCACTATATGTAGGTGCTGGGTTTGTGTTTCAACTGGTCACGCATTTTAACATCCCATGCATTCAGGACAGTGGTCCCCACCTATGGTTCACAGATGAAGCCAGAGTCCCAGAACCCTATCCAGTAATGTATTATCATAGTCTTTGCTCTTTCCTTTGTCTGCTACTGGATTGCGGATGGTGCTAAATAGTTAGTATTAAAGACTTGCCTCCAGGGGCATCGATAGGCTCTCCCCAGTGCCTATGACTACAACAGCCATGGTTTTGAGCATGTTTACAGTACCAGGTATAAATTCCCTGTGGTGGCGCAGGCCTCAGATCCAATCAAGAGAACATCTGGTTACTCCCATAAACACTCTTGCCACTATTGTGCCAGTGGGTACATCTTGCCTAGCAGGTCATTTGTAGCATGCAGTCCAATGCTGGTTAAGATCACTGATGTCTTTTCTCCCTGAGCAGCACCTTATGACACAGTAAAAGGCAACCAGTAAGAAGATAATTTCCTGATCAATTCGGGTGTGATTTCTCTATGTCCTGCAGCTAAAGTATGTGACATCTCTGCCATAGGGTTTTACCCTCTATTTGTGATGGGAAACCAAGAGCAATGGCAATAGCCTGCCTTGGGTGCCTCCGGTTCCCAATTCCATGTTTTATTGGAAAAAAAAATTCAAAATAATCTATGCCAATTTAACATCCCAATTTTTATGTTTAATTACATTTATGTTTATTTGTGTACGTGTGTGTGTGCTATAGCACACAAATGAAGGTCAGAGGACAATGTATAGAAATCTGTTCTCTTCTTCCATTTTGTGGGGCACAGAGGTCAAACTCAGGTCAACAGGCTTGGCAGCAGGTGTCTTAGCACACTGAGCCATCTCAAACTTACTTCTTAAAGATAGCATTTCACACACCATCAGGAAAACAGACTGTTCGGAGCACAGTCAGCCTAGAAGTCTGTCCAATGACTCCATTATAGTCTTTAGCTGGAATCTGTTGGGGGCTTTTAAGTGAATATATATATATGTATGTATGTATGTATGTATGTATGTATGTATATGTATATTTCCTTCTTAACTCAAGTGGCTGTGACCTGCGCCCTGCCCCTCCTATGCCCCTGGCACAGAATAGAGGGCAAGTAGCTTCAAGTGTGATTTGATGACTTCAGACCAAGCAGGAAGGACCATCTATTTAGGGACAAGCTGTGTGTGTCACCTGAGCTTAGCACAAAACACATTTGACCATATTCCTTGGGAAGACTTCTTGAGCTTTTTGAGACCCTTCTTGGTTTAATGTAGCCATCCGGTCTGAAAATGCTAGCTCAGGGGAATACCAGCTGAGACCAGATACATCCTCTGGAAGTGGAAGGAAATATCAGTATCAAGGAATGCCAGAGGACAGGAAGGACTGGCATGCTGAGAACCACCAGTTTTAAAACACAACTGAAAGCCCCCCTCCCAGCCTGGTACCACATTCCACACCAACCCCCGTGTCCTCACAGTGGCTCTGACAGCTGAGGCCTCTCCTCACGTGAGCTGAAGTGGGTGCTGGGATGCTTACTTAAAGGTAGCTCTGACAAGTGCTTTCTTGTGGCCACCTTGCTGGGCCGGGTTCAAGATGAATAAATCAAAGAAGCAGAGTAATATGAAAGGGAAAGCAGCCCTTGGTCACTCAAGATTCCATGCATGAAGCACCCCTCAATTTAGCTCTGGGCTATACTGAAGGCAGTGATCTTGAGATTGGACTGGACTTGCTGTCACCTAAGAATGATCCCCCAAAGTGATAGAACCACTTAAGGATTTCATCTAAGCAAAGAGAAAAAAATCAGAGCCCACAAAATAAATTTGAAAACACAGTAAGAAGAGGGGGGTGAGGCTTGGTTTCTGTTTACCAAGTTCATTGAATAAATAATTTGTTTTTGCTTTTTCAAGACAGTGTTTCTCTGTGTCTCCCTGGCTGTCATAGAAATCACTTTGTAGACCAGGCTGACCTAGAACACACAGAGACCCACCTGCTTCTGCCTCCCAAGTGCTGGGATTAAAGGCGTGCACCACCACCACTTAGCATAAATAAATATTTTTAAAGTCTTAAGTGTGACCAGATTCTAAATTCCCATTTGTCCCCAGAAATATAATACAAAAGCTGTGTAATTTTAATAACTTCACATTAAGAGAACCTTTACTCCATGAGAGACACTGTCGTAAATTCCTCATGTGAATCTGCACACGCCGTCATTAACAGTCCTTTGACGTTCTTATTACTATCCCCATTACACAGAGAGAGGACTAGGTTGTTGGCAGGGTCACAAAGCTGTAATAATGCAGGACTTGAACAGTCACCCTCTCCCGCGTGACCTGTAAGCATGTCAGAAAACTGTCTTTGCTGGCCTTTTCCTATTGGTCCTTCAGATCAGCGGCCCTAGGGCTGAAATGCCTGGGCACCTATCTCAAACTTCACGAGGCAGAATCCACATCTTCAATGTAAAACCATGAGGCAGAAGTTCCGACACAGCTCCCCACCATACACACAAAGTGCTTCCCAGACTTCCCAGACCTAGGAAGTACCTGAATCGTAGGCCATCTGGTGAAACAAGATGTCCCTCGCTGTCCAGAATACAGTTTTGCTTGTCTTTAATAGGCTGTTTGATGCATAATTCATATGTTTTGCCTTCTAGGTTCCCACCACTACTGCCAAGTTAGAAATAAAGATGGAATCAATAGAAAGGAAAATTTCTGTCAGAGATCAGCCAACAGTTGAAGAACCCGCTAAGAGAAAGAAACCCACGACCGACAACGCATTTGGATTTCCTATTGCCCAGGAACAAGAGGACAGTGAAGGAGACTTCCCGAAAGATGCTGACAAGACACTGGCCCAAAGGTTTAAGGTCTATGACTTTTGTCTGAAGGATGTTCAAAACATCCTCATATACTGGGACCGCAAGCAAGGGGTCCAGCTGCCTCACGCAGGCATGGAAGAGGTGCCCCATGAACCTGATGATCAGCGCCAGGCTCCTTCAGGTGGTGGCGGGCGCAGGGGCCGCAAGGATCGGGAGAGGGAGCGCTTGGAGAAGGAGAGGGCAGAGAAGGAGCGCCTGGAGAGGGAGAAGGCTGAGAGAGAGCGCCTGGAGAAGCTGCGGGCAATGGAGGAGCGGAGCGACGCGGAAGGGGAAGGGGAAGAGGAGCATGAGGGGAAGAAGGATCTGGGGGTGCCCTTTATCAACATCCACACTCCAGACTTTGAAGGCATAAGTTGGAAGCAAGCCCTGGAGAGTGAGAAGCTTCCCAAAGGAGATCAGGTACAAAGACTTCTGTGGGATAAAACAAATGAGGCATAGGAACTGTTTCTTTGTACTGAAAGTCAGTATCCCCTTTGATGAATCTCTGATGCCTCCTCGTATATACAACAATAATGCCTAAAGGGACCCTTCTAGTCCATCTGTCTGGCCTCATTAAAAGCCATCTGTACTGTTGATCTTTAATACTGACAACTCTAGTACCCAGGGAACTAGAGAGGTGTTTTGGAGTCAATCAAGAGACTTGTCTATTCCAAAATGTCTTTCCCACATGCTTCCCATTGGGATGGGAATCAGTCTATTAGGTAGCCTTTCACTACTACAACAGAAGTATTGTGCCTTAAAAAGCAATCTCAACTAGTGGTTTAGGTGGAGGAGGATATATATCTGTCTGGGAACTATTTCTGTAAAAGATCAGGAAGTAAAATTCTAGGCTAAAGATCATACAGTCTTCCAACAACTTCTCAATTCAGCCTTCGGAGGGTGAAGGCAGCCACCAACAAGATACAGTGAGCATGGCCATGTTCCAATAACTTTTATTTACAAAAGCAAACAGCAGGCCAAAGTTGTCAGTGAGCGGGCAGAGCCACAGTTTGCTGACTTCTGGCTCATCAGAAACCAGGTAGACTCTTTAGAAGGACAGAAGATAGCCCTAGAGGGATGAATGGCAGGTAAGAGTTGGAGGAGGGGAAAAGCAGTTCTTCACGGAGGCAAGTTTATGCGATTGTCCTTACTGCCATTCTTGCCGCAGCGGGTCCAGGGCAGGCTGAAGAGCACACGACACTTCCTCTACTCAACTCACAGTTTTGTTTCAGGAGTGAGCACGCCAGAAACTCTTTCCTTTTTGCCAAAAAACATCTTGCATAGTTTTCGTGCCCTCCACATTTGGATCCATAGGTTGGTTAGGCTGTTAATTTAGTAACTGCTGTCAGACTTATGGCTTTCTCTGTGGATACTGAAACTCCTAGGAAGTAACTCCAGTTCCATGGTAGGATGCTCCGTGGTCCATGGGATGGGATGCAGGTGTACATGGAGGTCTTGACTTGGTAGGCCTACCAGGCTGCTTAGTCCACAGAACAGGCTATATATACCCTATACTGTTGCAATGACAGTCTCAACACTGAGTACATTCTAAGGACTTCTGCATGCTGGGAAGGAACTTGCTGCCCACTTTCCAGGCCCTTGTTTTAGAGGTGATTCATGTATGATTCAGAGCACAGTGAGAGGAAACCTGGAATCTTTACTTTGTTTGGTAGGTTTTTCTTTTTGCTACATATAACCTGCCCTCAACCCAACTTCTGTTTATCTTTGGAAAGAACATCTAAAGCAAAACAAACATCAAATATGAGAATGAATGAACCAGATCTTTGCTACAGACACCTGAACCTTAAGAGCTGATCTGTTTAAATTAAACAGCCCTATGAAGGGTTAGGCCATCTACTGTATCAACCTAGTTCCTGCCCTAATGGAGTTTATAGTTCTATAAAAGACAGACAAACTGTCACAATAAAGTGTGACAAAGGCCATGAGAAATACAGAGCATAATCATTCCACAGCAAGAGCATCCAGGGAGGTCTGAAAAGCCTGGTGCAGCCAATTCGGAGGCCCATCCTTCCCTTAGAGTCTCTCAGAGGACTGAGGGCAGGGAAGGTTGCATGGGCCACCCTTGTTCATTTTGACAGGGTGTGGCATTGGCGCACAATCTTCACAGGTAATTAATGCAAACCTTTTCATTTAGATCCTGGACCTCCTAGGCCTGGGGTCCTCCGGGCCTCCCATTCCAGCTCCTGCCTTGTTCTCCATCATCTCTTACCCAGTGAAGCGGCAGTCTTCGGTTGCCACTGACCTCCTGAAGCACTTTGTGTTTGTGATTCCACCAAATGATGACCTTGCCCCGTTGGACAAGAAAAAAGAATTAGAAGGAGACTCTGATCTCTTCCTCAACACCATGGTAGCCAAGGTAAGAAATCCGCGGCTCGTCTTGAACTTGGCAGGGTTCATAGGACGGGGAGAAAGGCCACCCCAACATGGCAGCAGTCTGAATCTGGTATGAGACTTGTTTCTCTGGGCCTCCTGCCTGAGGAGCCTCCCCGAACTCCCCTCACTGCATCCTCCTCCCCACCCCACCCCCACCCCGTCTACCCGGAAGGAGGCTGAGAATGACTGCTGCTCCTCTTTTCCAGTCCCCAGGAGACTTCAGGAAATACATCACAATACTCTGAAACTCATATGCAAGAAAAATGGGAAAAATTAGTTTTTTAATTATTAGTGTGTTTTTTTCATACCAAGAGATGGGGGCATGAACTTCTGAGCAGTTGGATCATGTGCACTGATCCCCATGATTCTCCTGCCCTCTCCCACCGGCTCAATAGTCAAATAGTGCCCCTTCTATTTTCATGCCGTGTGTGTGTGTGTGTGTGTGTGTGTGTGTGTGTGTGTGTGTGTGTGTGTTATTTTCTTTTCCCATTCATCTGTTACTGAACACCTAGGCTGACTACCTAACTTGGCTCTTGTGAACAGTGCCACAATCAACATGGATGAGCAAGTGTACCTGTAGTATGTTGACATAGGTTCCTTTGAGTATATTCCCGGGACTGGAATAGCTGGATCACGTGTTCTTTAGTCTTTTCTTTGTTTGCTGAGGAACATTCATACTGGTTTCTGTAGTGGCCACAGGAGTTTACATTTCTGGCAGCAGTATGTATGGAGCCTCAGTGTAGTTTTGATTTGCATTTCCCTGATGCTGAGGGTCTGGGGTGGTTTTGTTTCTTTTTCTTTTTTCAAGTGTCGATCATTTGTACTTGTCTTTTGAGAAGTAACTTTCATTTCATGTGCCTGTTTATTGATTGACATTTTGGGGGAGGTATTTAATTTCTGGGTTTTTCATCTATTCTAGATATTAGTCCACTGTCAGATATGTAGCTGGCAGAGATTTTCTCTTGTTCTGTGAGTTTGTCTTCACTCTACCAATGGCCTCCTGAGCTATACAGAAGCTTCTGGCTTCAGGTGATCCCGTTTGTTCATTCTTGAGATGGCTTCCTGAGTTGTTGGAGCCCCTCTCAGCCCCTGCGTATACCTGAATCTCAAAGTGTTCTGCCTGTCTTTTCCTCTCTATGTTTCAAAGTTTCAAATCTTACATTAAGGTTTTTGATACATTTTGAATTGCTTTTTGGTGACAAAGATCGATGTAGGTAGTCTCATCCCTTTACACATGGGTACCCGATTTTTCTAGCACTGTCCCGTGAAGATACTGCCTCTTCTCAATAGATGTTTTGCATGCATTATATAGTTAACAAAATGAGGTGACTTGTTTCTTGGTCGTCTATTCCATTCTACCAGTCTGGGTGATTTGTTACCATGCTCTCTAGTATAACACGAGCTCAGGTGGGGTGATACCACAGCATTGCTCTTTTTCCTCAGGATTGCTTTGGAGATCCAGGATCTTTGTGCTTCCATGTGAAACTTGGGATTATTTTTCTGTCACGCGGCTGTTGACATCAGAATTTTGAGAGGAACTGCATTAAACCTGTGGATGGCTCTTAGAAGTGTGGCCATTTTCACAATATTAGTTCTGCCAGGCTATGAGCATGAGAAGCCTTCCTGTATTCTAGTGGCTTCAGTTTCTTCCTTCAACTGAAACTAGCTTATAATGCTGATGTGTGTGTATCAGTGGGTGTGAATGTGTGCATAATGCGTGTGTGTTAGTGGTGTGAGCGTGGGTACAATGTGTGTAAGTATCAGCAGGTGTGAATGTGTATATAATGTATGTGTATCAGTGGACGTGAGTATGGGTATAATGTGTAAGTATCAGAGAGTGTGAGTGTGGGTATAATGTGTATGTATCAGTGAGTGTGAGTGTGGGTATAATGTGTATGTATCCGTGGGTGTGAATGTAATGTGTGTGTCAGCGAATGTAGTATGGATATAGGCTAGGAAATCAGAAAGAATACAATACCACTAGAGGGGCAAAAAGGTATTGAGGAGGGGCAACACGACATGTGAAGCAGAAAAAGAGGTTATAGGGGAGGAGGCTAAGTGTACAGGGGCCATCGGGGTTGAGAAAGAAGAGGATGGAGAAGAATCAGCAGAAACAGATGTCGTTTGAAAATGCCATAATGAAACACAAAACTGTGGATACTAATCTTGAAAAACTGGATCTTTTCAAAGGGTACATAGATTTGTTCTAAAACTAAGGTAATTCACAGTACAAGAATACAAAGATATGGGTTAAAGGAAACACACACCACCAGGGAAAAGTTAGATTATTAAAGAAATTACCATGGGAAGATTGGATATTATGCATGAAGTCACTTCTTAATCTCCTTGCCTAACAATATGTGAAAATAAACTTTAGTTGAATTAATTTTTTAAGTTAATAAAATGAAATCATGTAAATAGAAGAAATTATGCATACAATTCATGAAAGATATCGCCGAAAGAAATAGATTTAAGCAATAATATGTAGATTATATGCATATTAAAATTATATCCATGGCCTTTTATCCCAAGGGCAAAATGGTGACCCGACATTTAGCCCCTTTGTAAATGCTAGCTCCTTCAAGCCACATAGTGCCCAGCAGGAATGAAACCACCTGTAGGCCCCGTCTGCCTCACGATGAAGCTCTAGCCCATGTCCAGTAACAGGTGGAAAATCAGCGGCATTGGTGGGTGTGCCTCAGATGAGCAGAGTGCCCAGTGGTGACTACAAAGACAAGGTAGAGAGGGAGAGGGAGCACCGTCGGAAGTGGCTACTGCAATGACCCCTCCTTCTGAAAACTGACCCTGCCAAAGAAACAATTAAGCAATCTTCAACCTGTCATTTGAGGAGGAGCTCTAACTCTTTTGCAATTGACAAGGAAAACTTTATTCTCAGGCCAGAAAAATAATAGCTGAAAATATAAAATTTTGGTAGAATTAGAGCATCATAATTGGACACACATCAGAGGAACGTGATTAAAATTTACTACAGAAATGTAGTAAAAAATGCAATATGATATTTATAATATATGACCACTTGGGAACTGTCTTAATTGCTTTTCTGTTCCTGTGAAGAGACACCATGACCAAGGCAACTTGTAAAAGGAAGCATTTAATGGGGGGCTTGCTTGCCTTTTCAGAGGGCGAGTGCAGGACCGTCATGGCTGGATGCATAGCAGCAGGCAGGCAGGCATGGCTCTGGAGCAGTAGCTAAGATATATCTGCCAATCAGAGACAGGGAGAGAAAGATTGAGCCTGGCATGGGCCTTTGAACCTCAAAGCCCTCCCCAGTGACACACCTCCTCCAACAAGGTCACACCTCCTAATCCTTCCCAAAACTGTTCCTCCAGCTGGGGACCAAGCACTCAAATATATGAAGCTATGGGGCTATTCTCCTTCAGCCCACCACAGGAACACATAGCTATAAAAATGCATGTCTACGACACGCAAGGAAGTATGCATGTGCATTGTGTGCACTGTGCATTACGGGAGTATTGTTCACACCCTTGGCTCTGGCTGACTCCATTGTGGCAGTACAGGAGACAGTCCTTGTTCTGAGGAGACATGAGCTGAAGTACTTAGAAGCAGAGCGTCAGGTTGATGGGCTCTAGAACCATTGGTGAGGCAAGCCTCTGGGCATGTGTGGGGAAATTTTCTAGATTAGGTTAGTTGGGATGGAAAGACCAACCCTAAATGTGAGTGATGCCGTTCTGATGTAAATCCTGAGCTGAAGGAAAAGAAGAAAGCCAGCTGACCATGAGCATTGTCTCCTTGCTTCCTGGCTGAGAGGGCAGCGTGGCCAGCTCCCTAGCACTCCTGCCTCCGTGACTCCCCCGCCTTGATGGACTCAAAGTGGGAGCCCAAATAACCCTCCCGTAAGTTGCCTTTGCCGGGCTTTTCATCATAGCAATGCATAAAGGTTAAGACGACAAGTAAATTCAAAATAAGAGAAAAATTAGATCAAGAAGCATGAGAAATGCTTATTAAATGTGACCAATTAGATATAAGTGTTGATTTGTACTCCATCCCAAAATAGTAAAAGATTCTTTTAAATCCTTTTTAAGCCCTAAGAACAAAGAGAAGAAGAAAGGAAATGGTGGGGAGTAGAATATGCCAATAAAATATTAACCATCATGTGGCAGGTGGCCGGAGAAACTGGCCCAGGCGATGCCAAGGAAGTTGAATGCCCAGCTGGCTATGATGGGACCCTGCCAGGAGCTGAAATTTATCCCATATGCTCCGTGTCAGCTTCAAGATTGCTCTAGAGTTTCTACTTCCCCCTCAGGGGACAAAGTACCCAGAGAAACACTGGCCTTGTCACTAACTCATGAAGCTGGCACTACTCTTTCCTTGAGGCCAGCACCTGCTGCTCACCACCCAGACTGCAGCCATGCTGTAGGCACCTCTGTCCTTGCTGTGTGCCAGGGGTATTTAAGCCTTTGTGCTCCTTTTCGATTAAGGCCCAAGAGGAACAGACCTCTGCATCTAAGAGGAGCAAGCAGAAAACGAAAGAAAATTCAGAACAAGCTTGTGAAACTCATAAGGAAAAACGTCGGACGAACTACAGCAGAAAAGGCCTCTCCGGGAGACCGTCGGGGACTATTACCCCGATGTCTGACATAGACCAGAACAGCTTTGATGGGGAACACTCCCAGGAAAAGTTCATCAGGTAGGCCTTGCAGCAACCAGGGAGAGGGAGGGTACGCAGCTGGTACAGCACCAGAGAGCATGGTTGCTTTAAAAGCCTACGTGGTTGTTTCAGGCTGAATCACTTCCGGTGGATTGTGCCTCCCAATGGAGAGGTGACCTTGAGAGTGCATTTCTCCTCTGTTGATCTTGGCAACTATGACCAAACGTTTAATTTCGAGCTCCTTGGGACCCGCCGCCAGTACCAGCTCTACTGCCGTGGCGTCTGTACCTACCCAGACATCTGCAAAGACCCAAAGTAAGTGGATTTAATTTTCGAAGAAAAGGTCAAAAACTATGTTTTTGAGTCTCCTCATCCCAAGGCACCTTGAACAAGGTACATATTAGTAATACATGGGGACCAGCGAGAATGCTCAATGGGTAAAATATGCTTGCTGCCCAGCATGTATGCATGCACACACACACATGCACACTAAATATAACAACAATAATAACAACAACAACAATGTCATTGAACTGGAAACATATCCCAGACCCTCTGTATCAGGCTTCAGGGCATCAGACCTTGAAACAAGAGCACCAGAGATGACATGATACCACAAGTATTCCCAACTGAGACAGAATAAACACCACATAAAGAGAAAAAAATGTCTTCTGGCAAGTGAGTCTGCATATTAGCTATTAAGCCGATTAAAACCACTTTGACTTTTACTCTAAGATTTGTCCTCCTGTGAAATGAACATAGCATGAAGTTCAATGGATGGCTTTTCTCTGACCTGCTGAACATCACTGTGCAGTTTAGGTCTCAAATACAGGCACCTGGGTGAGCAAACTAGCAAGGTGACTCCCAGCTGAAGGAGGGACCTGTAGCTTGTCCCTTTTCATAATGCTCACCAAGGACCCCTGTTTTACCAAGGAACTCGGAAGCTGATTGATATCCACTGGATGAACTATTTAATAGGTTTCCATTATGATTATTGTGGAATTTCCATAACTGGTTGTTAGGAGTAGAATATCCAGCTCGGCTCTAGGAGGCTTTTTCTCAAGCTCCAACCATGCCATCCTCTCTTAGAAAGCAGGAGTTAAGCTTCCCCAGAGACGCTCAGGTCAACCGTCTTCAAACACCTGGACCCTTCGTAGCACACGTCATGTGGCAGCACTGAACTTCCATTTGTGTGTGGTCATTTTACCTCTTCCTCCCCTGTGTTCAGGGTTGTGTTCCCTCAGAGGAAGAAAGACATGAAGTTAAATGAAGTCATCTTTAAGAAGTATATAACGAGTATGGAGAAATTTTACTTTGGGCCACTGCTTTGTGGAAAGTCAAGAGACAAGTAAGTGTTAGGTTATTTCAAAGTCAATTTCAGACTTCTGGGTTGGGTTCACAAACACTGCGATTACAGTTTTTATGTAAGCATGGCTTTTATTGACACTGCTCCCACTTCGCCCTGAACTCCTAATTGGGAGAATTGGATTCTTGTGTCCCGAGTCTCTGCTTTGACACCAGATGACTCAGGTACCACTCTCCCTAGTGAGAAAGCCTAGAAGGAGGTAAGACTTAGAAAAGGTGAAATCAAAACTTCGTTTCAGGATATAACAAGTCCAAGATGTTTAGAAGATAGCCCTAGGAACCACATAAATCAGGGAATAGAATATATGGTTGGGGTTCTCACAGGAGAGTCCTGTCTTCAAGACAACAAAACTCGTGAGCATGGACTATATGGCAGAAGGAACGTGCATGTAGCAATAAAAGGACAAGAGATAATTCTGCAAAGAACTTCTCCATACACAAAGAGTCCACACTAGACCCGAGAGTTCTTGGGGGAAAACAGGGACAGAGGCACCATGACTCCATGAACAGAAGGAGGGATCAGCTATGTCAAACGCTGCAGAGAAGACAGAAAGACGACGGTGCAGGTGTTCGCTGTGTTCAACAACATGGACTTCATGGGGGGGGGGTCTTGGCAGGAGTCCTTCTGGGAGATTTCTGGGAATTATGCCCAAGTTCAATGGGTTAAAGACTCAGTGAGAGGGAAGAGAATAAGGATGGGGGCGGAAATAACTCTGCGGAAAAGTTTGGCCATGAGGAGGGATGATGGGAGGAAGATGTGAGCCCAGGGAAGCCTGATGGGATATGTCGTTTCTTGTGATGTCTGTATTCCAAGGGAGCGGGAGAAGAGGGGAAATTATGGCCATCAGTAGCATAGCTCCCTGAGACAACACAACAGAATGTGGGATGCTGGCCTTGGCCAGGAGGAGGAAACACTACCTTATAACAGGAGGAGAAAGAGGAGATCACTTTGGGTGAAGATACAATCGCAAGTATAAGACACATAACTAATGGAATAACTCTGCTTATTCCTCCATGACAAATTATTTGAGACCAGCTTCCTGAGAGAAAGTGAAGAATGTTTGTCTTAGTTAGGGTTTCTACTGCTGTGAAAAGATACCATGACCATGGTAACTCTTATAAAGGAAAACATTTTAACTGGGGCTGACTTACATTATCATCCTGGTGGGCCATGGTAACATGCAGGCAGACATAGAACTGGAGAAGGAGCTGAGAGTTCTATATCTTGATCCTCAGGCAGCAGAAGGAGACTGTGTACCAATTTGGACATATCTTGAGCATATGAGACCTCAAAGCCCACCCTACAGTGACACACTTCCTCAAGCAAGGTCACACCTACTCCAAAACGGCCACTTCTGATAGTGCCACTCCCTTTGGGCCTATGGGAGCCATTTTATTTAAGATGTGGGAGAGACCAAATGAAGAACAGTGAGAGGCAAGTGCTCAGGTTCAGCTGGTGTCCTTCCTATTCTGCCCAGTACTTTTCAATAGAATGGCACTGTCCATATTTAGGGTTGGTCTTTCCATCCCAACTAGCCTGATCTAGAAAAGTCCCCCCACATATGCCCAGAGGCTTGTCTCACAAATGGTTCTAGATCCCATCAGCGGCACATAAACCAGCACTTGGGAGGTAGAGACAGGAGGATCAGAAATGCAAAGTCATCTTTGACTACGTACGAGGTTCAAAGTGAGCTACTTTAAGTCTCACTAATAGTACTATCTATACATAAGCTGAATAAAAATGACACCAGTAGACATGCCAAAGTGGGCGAGGAAAAGCCTACGAGACTTCGGCCCTACACAAAGAAGAACTACAGGCGGCTAAGGAATAACGAAAGTGAAAGAAATAAGTCTTCCTCAGAGCAGAGCCCAGCAACCATGCTCCAAATCGTGACAGTGATGGGTAAGATGTTAAGGTCCCCTCCCCTTTCCCAGGTATTCACATAGAGTTGCCTGTCTGACAGTGTGGTTTGAATCTGTCATTCTCTCTCCTTCCATCCTCTACCACAGCTTGCTCAAAGCTCTTCTCAGACTGTTTCTACTTTCCCGGCCTGGGCTGTGGGCTCTGGTCATATATATCTCTTAATTCCTTCAGCCCTCTTCAGTGGTTCCTTTTCTGTGCATTGCCTTTAGCAGAATGTCTTCCAATAGCCCTCTACAGATCCCTCCTGAAGGCATTAGGGAACAGAAGCAAACTAGTTGCATGAACAAGGCCAGATGAATCCATGTCAGAGCAGTAGCAGTCTATGAGGGTGTCATAGAAGAAGGTGAATGAGATCATCTCTAAGACAGATGTCAAATATCAGGTGACCAAATGATAATCTCTCAAGGGAATTCAAGCATAGATGGTCACTTTTCTCGAAGTTCTTTGCTCAGAACTAAGAATAACTACCATTTGTTGGGCATTTGATATTTACACTTGTTCTAAGAGCTTCCAATGTACAGTCCCACTTAATACCTGTCAACCCTAAGCAACACTGTCACCCCATTCTTAAAGATAAGAAGACTGTGGGAAGGGCTGGAGAAATGGCTTAGTGGTTAAGAGCATTGCCTGCTCTTCCAAAGGTCCTGAGTTCAATTCCCAGCAACCACATGGTGGCTCACAACCATCCGTAATGAGGTCTGGTGCCCTCTTCTGGCCTTCAGGGATACACACAGACAGAATATTGTATACATAATAAATAAATAAATATTTAAAAAAAAAAAAAAGAAGAAGAAGACTGTGGGAAGCCCAAGGCCCTCTCGCCTCCATCCAGGCCTAGGAAGGTGTGAATCCAAACTGACTAGGATCCCAAAAAGCCAGTACATGCAGTAGAATCAAATCCCTGTGCCATTATCATTGGCTTTTCAGTCAGTCCCCATTGTCAGTCATATTCAGAGAGTCTGTTTCGATCACATGCTCGTTCAGTCCCAGTCCAGCTGGCCTTGGTGAGCTCCCACTAGATCAGGCACACTGCAGGGTAACCTGCCCTTTCTTAGGACTGGAGGGGAAAAAGGGAGGGGGAGTGGGGAAGCGGGAGGGAAATGGGAGGAGTGGAGGAGGTGGAAATTTTGAATGGTACTATTTATAATGCAATAATAAAAAATTAAATGTGAAAAAAAAAGATAAGAAGACTGAGGCTCAGGGGAATCATGTCACAGTACAGTACTCTCCGAGGCAAGTGAACAACTCCAGATGTCATGACCTTCGCCACATGCCACTGCCTCCGCACAGTCATAGGCTCCTCCTACACACGAATTCTTACTCAGTCATCACAGCCTCAGCCATCGCCATTCACTTCCAGGTATAAGTCATCCTTGTTCCCTGGCAACATGGAGACCCTGACGATCCTGAACAATTCTCCAATGGTGGTGGAGGCATACTTCTGCTTTCAGAATGATGTGAAAGCGAGCACCTACTTTCTAGAGCCCGTCAACATGACTCTGAAACCCAATGAAAAGCAGGTACCATCCAAGGGGGAAAGTCCATCCGGCTGAGGCTCTCTTGGGAAAGTCGAGACCTGACATCCTCAGTGTAAATGGACTTTGTTTCAATTCTTTCAACAGATACTAAATGTGTGGGCCTACCCTACAGCAATTGGTGTCTTCGAAGACAGCATTGTCTGCTGCATCAAGGAGAACCCAAAGCCAGCCATCTTTAAGTTAAACTGCCAAGGAATTCGCCCAGAAATTGAGGTGGATCCCAGGCAACTACATTTTGACCGGCTCTTGCTTCACAGGTAAGAGTTCTGGGTGACTCAAGGAGAGGAAGAAAACATCAATAGCATTAGCTCTAGGGTAACCAACTCATCTTGAGTTACTCTAGACTTTTTAGGTTTCTTGTTGTTTGCTTCTTGGGTTTGTTTGTGTGTATGTCACTAGGAATGGAACTCCAACTCAGCCTTGTACATGCCAGGCAAGTGACTCTGTCCCTGAGCTCCTCCACACATACCCCCAGCCCATATTTGATCCTTTAATTAAAGCAAGAAAAGAAAAATCAAATATTCTCTCTTTATCCATATATTTGAATTTTTCATATGCTTCCTTTCTGTGGCTCTGAATTTCTGTCTGATGTCTTTTTCCTTCACAATTCCTTCAGAAGTATGTGTCAGGCCGAAATGGCAGCTGCCACCCAAATAATAGTAATGCCCTACTGCTCAAGGCTGGGTCACCAAATCAGACTGCTCAAGATGAGCAGCGTCTAACTGGACTAGTATACTGGTTAGTCTTGGTCAACCTGGTACAAGCTAGGGCCATTTGGAAAGAGTCTGTGGGGCACTTTCTTGATTGATAATTGGTGGGGAAGGGCCCAGCCCACTGTGGGCAGTGCCACCTGGGCAGATAATCTTGGATTCTGTAAGAAAAAAAAAAAGTCTGAGCAATCCATGAGGAGCGACCCAGTAAACAGCACTCCTCTGTGGTCTCGGCTACAGTTCTTTCCTCCAGGTGCCTGGCCTGACTTCTCTCAAAGACAGATAATAACCCGGGAGGTACAAGATGAAATCAATCCTGCCCTTTCCAGGTAGCTTTTGGTCACAGTGTTTGTCACAGAAAGAGAAAGCAAACTAGAACAGCTAGTTGTTTCAAAGATGAAAGCAACCAAAACACAGAGAAAGAAAGATGACTGGGGCATCTTTCATGATCCCTCACTTCCTGCCCACAGCAGTCTTACACTTTCTGGCCCAAGTGAAGAACTCAGGCTCAGGTGGAAAGTAGTGACACAGGCCTTTAACTCCAGTACTCAGAAGAAAGAGGCAGACAGATCTCCGAGTTCAAGGGCCATCCTGGTCTACAGAGAGAGTTTGAGGACAGTCAGAGCTACACAGAGAAACCCTGTCTTAGATAAAAACAAAAACAAAAGAAACCACCTCAACCTCTAAGAAATTGTTTTTGATAACTTCAGTCAACAGGAAAAAATGGTTTGGGAACATACATAATTTTACATGGCAAGTGCTCACCTACCTCCAGGAAGCCCATTGCCATGTGTTCAGAGTCTGTGTTTATTTACATAAGTGCTCCTAAATTAGGGACATTGCCAACATTCCAAACACAAGGGCCATTTTCTTAGGACTATGTTAGTCTGTTTATCACTAGATCTGACTGACATCAGGTTTACAAGATTAGACCAAGTCACCTGCCCTTATTCATTCCTTAGAATCATCTCCCAGAACTGGTAGAAAAGTGGATCACAAGACAGATCCAGGATCCTTAATTCATTCCTCATAGTAGCAGGACTAAAACCCACTAAAAGAAATAATACAGTGTATTGGAGAATGATTTGCTTAAATCAAAAAATACAGGAACGAGACCAGTAAAAGCAGAAGGAATGAAAATACCCAACAGGACAGGTTTTAAGACATTAAAAGGGGGAAATAAAATCATCAAAACATATTTGTGTCAGGTAACTGAGCTTCCAGATGCATGAAGCAAGAACCAGTAGAACTGGGGTAGTGAATCAACAAGTCTGTGGTCATGGTTGGAAATATATTGATATACTTTCTGAAATACTAAGAATAACTAGTCAAGACCTGGAGAGATGGTTCAGCGGTTAAGAGCACTGCTCTTTTAGAGGACCCAGGTTCAATTCCCAGAACCCACATGGCATCTTGCAACTACCTGTAACTACAGTTCCAGGGGAGGAATATGATACCCTCACACAGACATACATGCAGGCAAAATTCCAATGTATGTAAAATTAAAACTAAAATTAAAAAAAGAATAACCAGTCAAAAAACATCAAGGATGATCTAAACCCAACTATTTACTACTTTAACCTAATTAAATGTATTTTTATCTAATTCTTACTGTTTGAGAATTTCATATTTGTATATAATGTGTTTTGAACAAATCCATTCCCCATTTCTTCCACTCCAATTCTTTCCCGTCCTCATCATCACTTTTCCCTCCCAACTTCATGTGCTCTGTGTTCAGACTTACAGCATCCAGTTAGTGCTGGTCATCCATATATGGGTATAGGAACATCCGTGAACTATGGGAAGCCTTTCAGCAGCCACATTCCTGAAAATTACTGACTTTATTTCCCCAGAAGCCATCAGTTGCCAATGGTTCTGAGCTTTGACGTAGGACTTCATGAGCTCCCTCCCCTATTTGTTCTCAGATTTTGACTGGCTTAATCTTATGCAGCTCTTGTGTGTGAGTCACAGCATCTATAAATTCATGTGTACAATATCACTGTTATGTTCAGCCAATACCATACTAATATTTCACTACAAATATCTGCTACTTCTTGTTCTGATCATCTTTCTACACCCTTTCCTAAGATTAACCCTCAAGCCTTGTAGGGAACAGTGTGGTATAGATATCACATTTATAGTCTCTTATCCTCTGAATGTTAACCAGTTGTGTGTCTCTTTATTAACTGCCATCTGCTATAAATAGAATCTTCTCCCATGAGGGCTGAGAGGTGCAGTCATTTGTGGGAATAAGGATAAGAACATAGGGGACAGTTTGCTATGTCAGTTTAACAGAATAATTGTGTTAGATTCTCCTCCAAGGCCTGTGACCTAGCCAGCCAACGGTTTTGTCCAATTAACAGTACCAGGTATTGTTTCTCTCTTGTGAAACTGGCCTTAAGTCAAAACAAAGTGGTTGGTTACTCCCATGACATTTGTACCACTATAGCATCAATAGGCATATCTTGCCATACTAGCCATCTCTGCAGCTCAAAGAACTCATAGATGGTTAAAAATGTGAACTATTTTTTTGTGTAGAACCTTCCATTACTATGGAGGCTAGTCAGTAGTGATGAAGCTTCCAAGTCAACACCAGCTTGCTTTCTCCATGTTCTATGATTCAGGGATGTAGTGTCTCCAGTCCATCCAGTTCTGGACAGTAACCAAGAACAATGGCAATAGCATGTAATTTTTGTGGCTGTCTATGGAACCCCACTGACTAACACCTTTAAAAGAGGTAGCCTATACTAGGCACTGGGATTTTTATTTGATAGCCTACAGTATCTAGGAAAGGCATTGCCCCCCTTTGTAAGGTAACTCCATTTAAACTCATTTTATGTGTGCATATGTATATATTTTAGGAAACTTCTATAGCAGTAGAGTTTCTATGTGACTTTTCAAAGGTCTTTGGTGCTAGTAATTGTAGCTGGAGCTTTTCTGTACTGCCTGGTCCTCAGTGCCCTTTATATTAAGCCTCAGAGGCTTAATATTAATTACAAACTGGCCTATTAGCTCAGGCTTATTATTAATTAGCTCTTACAACTAAATTAACCCATTTCTATTAGTCTATATTTTACCACGAGGCTCGTGCCATGTTACCTCACATCTTGCTTTCTCAGCAACTGCTGGCATCTCTCTCAACCTGCCTTCTTCTTCACCTGTATCTCTGAATGGATTTCCTGCCTAGCTATATTCTGCCTTTCCATAGGCCAAAGAAGCTTCTTTATTAACCAATGGTAATAAAATATATTCACAACATACAGAGAGAGATCCCACATCATTTTCTCACTTTTGTCTAATCAAAAGGGAAGATTTTAACTTTAACATTGTAAAATTACATATAACTAAAGAGTTATCTAGCAAGAACTACAGGTAAAATATTTAGGCCATTTGTATTTGGCAAAATTAAAGAAAATACTCTATCATCTATCCTATCTTTGTGAGTCTACAGTTTTATATCTATCTTTTGTCATAACTAAGGAAAACTATAATTATAACTATCTAGTCTTCAACTCTATCAAAGACCCCAGAGGATATAATATTACCTGAGTAAACAGGAAGTGCATTGCAAGCAACTTCCAGAATTCTAGAAATAACAGAGACATTTAGCTGCCTGGACAGTCACCCAAAGTTCTTCTGTAATGTTGGGGCATCCATCTTCAGACTTTAGGTTCATAGTCTGACAGACTATTCAATAAAACAGGAAATTTGAAAGACTGTCCCACCTGTGTTGGCAGTTTGTCAGTTGCTTTCCTCTGTGTGTACTGCAGAATGTCTGGCAGTTTCTTCTGTGAAGCAGGAACCTGAAGGACCATTCTGTCTTGTTTTGGCAAAGTTTAGCGGTCACTCTTTTTTGGTTCCTGTATGTCCAGTTTATATAGCATACTGCCACTCAGTTTCTTGCCTAAATAGCTAGCCTTGCCACATTGAAAGCAAACTCTATAACGAGTTTCTTCAATGGCCATCAGCGTCTTTCCTCTTTGATATAATTGGTGCTGCCAGGAGCAGATGTGTCTCACTGTCAAGAAAAGTCGAAGTCTTAAAATATTTCAAATGCCATATTCTGTAGGTCTTTGAAGTGTTTGAAGATTACCTTTCTATCTTAAATATACCTCTGTATTACCTTGAAAACCTAACTAACATGACTATAAATTTGGTAGATATGGATGACTATTAGCCTGTATTTCTTTATTATCCTTAATAGTTTTTAAGGACTAAAACTTTATATTGTATAATTAAGCAAGCTATATAGGTATGAGCTGTATAGGTAATACCTTAAGCAAAAATAAAAACAGATGTGTATTATAAGGATCCTTAAATTTGTATCAATTTAAATCCTTTGTAGCAATCAAAAATCCTTTAAACAAGAATAGAAACATATATACAGTGTAACAAAAATAACTTTAAATTTGTATCAGTATACCAAAATCCATAGCAATTTAAAATATCTGAGATTAATAGTTGTCTTTTTACCCTATATTCCTATATTCTAAATATAAATAAACATCCATAACACACCAAATAATCAAAGACCATCCATACCCCAAACTCTTGGGAATGTGGACATCGTTTGCTCCAAACTACTTCCTGCTGTCTGCAGATGAAGTATCTTTAGGGTCCCTGATAAAATTTTGAGATAATGACCAAGTCCTGGGAGCACCAGTGTTAACCTTTGTTAATAGATATCACCTGACAAGTTTCAAGCAGTCTTCCCTGATCAAGGCTGGTCCATCTTAACCTGGAATGAATGCATAGCCTCTTGTTTCCTGGGGAAACAAAAGCAAAACTTACTTCTCCAAAGCAATGCACCTTTTAAGTTCCATTTTATAAATATACTTTTAGACTTTTGTTTTAAAATTAAGGCATTTTAAAATATTTAGGTTGGTATATTTTTATCACGCTCTTTTTCAAGCCCATGTCTCCCAGCAGCTGTCTCTTACCCATCAGCCATCAAAAATTTCAAAATCAACACAATAATGTACTGGATCCAGACTCCCTGTATATTTCCCATCTTTACATGGCTTTTTTCTTTTATATTATTTTTTATTGTCTCTTTAAAGACTTTGTTTTATTTTTTAAAACTATGCATTTATTTCTATAACTGCCTAGGCCCATTTTTCTTCTTTTTTTTTTTTTAAGCTTATGCACATTGTAAAACACATTGAAACCTACTTAGAAGTTTTTTACCTGGACCTCTTTTACTGCCTGTCTTTTTTGTCTGCAAGAACAAAGGCTGAATCTGCCACACAGCACAATGCGCAGCTTGGATATCTGTGTATCACCATGGCTCACATGAGAGACACAACTAGGAAGCCGATTTTGGCTCTGCTCATGTGTTCTAGAACCTTCATTTATTTTTTAAGTTTCTCAGATGCTATGGAAATTTGAGAGCCTCACATTGGTACATCATTTGTAAACAGAGCTTTTTCTGTCCCTTCCAGTCCTGAGGCCCTTTTAAAATAATTACTCAGAGGCTTAATATTAATTACAAACTGTTTGGCCTAATAGCTCAGGCTTATTCTTAATTAGTTCTTGCAACTAAATTATATTCTGCCAAAGCAGCTTATTTATTAATCAATGTTAATAAAACATATTCACAGCATGCAGAGAGACATCCCACATCAAGTAATCCCTCCCCATGCTCCTTCCTCTCAAATGTGAATGCTTGCTTTAAATATTTAGATATGTGTTTAAATTGAAGAACCCATTAAAATCAGGAAACTAGTAAGGGGTCAGAGGGAAAGTTTCAAGGTTAATTTGAATAAATATTTGTCAGTCTTGTTAATCTTTTCAATTATGTCCCCCAACTAATCTGTGGCATTAGATGTATGACTTTTGTGAAGTTGGGTGTGCCTATGTTTGGTGCATATATGTTCAGAATTGTAATATCCCCTTGGTGGATTTTACCTTCCATGAGTTTGAAGTGATATTCCTATCTTTGGTTTGTAGACTATTTTGTCAGCTATCAGACTAGCTATGCCTACTTGTTTCTTAGTTTCATTTTCTTGGAATACCTTTTCCCATCCTTTAACCCTAAGGTGGTGTCTGTTTTTGATTTTGAGTTGTGTCTCTTGGAAGTAGCAAAAGATGGATACTGTTTTCAAATCTAATCTGCTGGTCTGTATCTTTTTATTGAGAAATTAAGACCCCTAATATTAAGAGTTATTATTTAACTATGTGTATTAATTTCTGGGTTTTTAAAATTTTGTTTCCTTAGAGTTCTTTTGATTAGCTAGTTTGGCATTGCTTATTTATTCCATGTGATGTCTTGAGTGTGCTCACCCTTCTCTTCAGACTAAAATCTTCCTTCCAGTATCCTCTGTAGAGCTGTTTGAGTGCCTACCAACTATAAAATGCATATTTATCTCAAGCGCACATAAAACATACAGTGCAAAGCCATAAAACAAGGCTCATTAAATTTCAACTTAATGAAATTGTCTTCAGTATATTTCCTAACCTTGGCATAATTAAATTGTAGACAGGTTTCTTATTGTTGAAGAAAAGGAGATTTAAAGGTATCTTGTGGCTCAACAGATAAAGGCACTTACCACCAATTCTAACAATCTGAGTTTGACCCCAAGGTCCCACATAGTAGAAAGAACAGATTCCCATAAGTTGTCCTCTGACCACCACAAGTGCACAATTTCATATATGCACACATACACATACACACACACACACACACACACACACCTTTTTAAGTGTATCTTATTATTAAATTGGAATTAGAGATCTCAATATAGACTCCTGGTTTTAATATACAGATATGGATAGAAGCATACACATATTTCCTAGCTCTGTCACCAGGAAGGCCTGAAAACAGGCTTACACCAGTAGCAATGAAGACCCCATCATCCAGATCTTGGTATCTAAACATCATTCTCCAGGCAGTGGTGGGGATCCTTGGTAAAAGGACTTTTCTGGTACTGATGCAGGTAAAGTAGAGGAAGGAAGCTCCGGGAGAGCTGGGAACTTTCTGTTGTACCACGAAGAACTTAAAGATTATGAACACATACCAGGACATAAGAACCAACTCAAAGGGCCTCCCACCATCTAAATCTGAGACAATTTGAAAGTCAAAATAAAACAATGCTATAATTATAATATAATGACCTACAACAATGCTTCTCAACTTTCCTAATGTGGTGACCCTTTAATACAATTCTTCATATTGTGGTGACCCCCAACCATAAAATTATTTTCATTCCTACTTCATAACTAATTTTGCTACTGTTATGAATTGTAACGTAAATAAATATCTGTATTTTCTGGTGGCCTTACGTGAGTGACCCCTGTGAAAGGATTGTTTGACCCCAAAAGGGGTCACAACCCACGGGTTTAGAGCCTCTGATCTATGACATACTGAATGAGAATCATAACTCTACTGGCATAAGTATATGAATAAACACATGAGAGAATGAAGTTCTGTTCCTGACAACAGAATGCCAACTAAGTATAAAAAGGTTGATGGTATTAGAAAGAGACTGGCAGATGCTAACACTAGTCTGTGACTGTTTGGTTCAGAATAGGGCATCTATCTAGGCATGCTGAAACAGCCTGTAGTCCTGGTAATTAATAGGTGGAGGCAAAGGGAGCAGGAGTCCAAGGTCATCCTCTAACTAAACAGTGGATTCAAGGGTAGCCTAGGAAAATGTAAAACCCTGTATCAATAAAATGAAATAAACAGGGCATATTCTCAAAGTATCTCCCCAGAAAGTACTTAATTAATTAAAAAGGAAAAAAAATCCACAGTGGAGTGATCAGGTGAGCCTTACCTAACCAAGGCATCAAACACAACATCACTAGGACCAGAAAAAGTAGTACTAAAGGGATCTCCTGGCCCAGTGCACTGAAATGGACACAGCTTGCAACTTAGATCTTTTCCCGCCAAAAGATCTAAGCATTAAAAAAGCATCAGACAACCCGACGTAAGCAAGAGTCACCAGATTAACTGGCCTGTGCTCTTCAAAACGTCAAAGTCAAGAAAACTAAAGAGAGGTAAGAGACATTAAAGAGGCCTGACAATTATATAAAATACATGAGTGTAGGTTGATTCCTTGACTGGGAAAAATAAAAAGGGGTTGGAATAGCAATAGAAAAAAGACAAGAGTTGAACATGAACTATGAACCAAATAAAAAGTCTTTATGATGGTGAAAACCCTTGATTTATTAAATTTATATTCTTAGAAAATGTGTACTGAGTGATTTGAAGATTACCTGCGGTTTCATTTCAAATGGTTCTGAAAAATGATAGAGAAGAGAGAATATGTGGCTACAAGGAAGGCAAGGTCAACTGGATGAAAAGGGATTCTTGCAATTTTTCTTTAAGTTTTAAATGGTGTTAATCTGAAATCATTTGAAATAGCTTTTTCATGAAAAAATTAAAATCATATAAATCTGCCCACCCCTCATGATCTAAGCAGCTTAAATTTTTAAAAAAAGGCAAGAAGAGTTAAAGAATATTTACACAACCACCCTCAAAAGTGAAACTGTTGGGGTCAAGAGTGGTGGTACACTCCTGTAACCCCAGCAAAGGAGGCAGAGGCAAGCGGATCTCTGTGAGTTCAAGACCAGCCTGGTCTGCATAGTGAGTCCAAGCCAGGGCTGGCTGCATAATGAGACTCAGTCTCAAAAATCTAAAACAAAAATTATTTATTTCTTCTCCCTATTATATAGTTTTAGTGGAGAAAAACAGAGAGAGATAAATTGACATTTGAAAAATTATTTGAACTTGATCAAATCTCTTTTGGTTTCTGCAGAAAAGAATCCAAGACAGTAGTTCTCCGCAATGTCACACCCCTAGCTGTGGCCTGGCGGATCTCCAGCCTGGAGCACCTAGGCGACGATTTCACTGTGTCCGTGATGCAGGCCAGCATCCCACCCAAGGGAGAGTTTGGGCTGCAGGTGCACTTCCAGCCCACCAAACCTGTCAACATTAAGAAGGCCATTCGGGTTGAGGTGAGAAATGGCATCTCCACAGACTTGACTATCAAATATGCATGCATGGACATGCGCAAGCGTGCACGTGCACACACACACACACACACACACACACACACACAGAGTTGTTCTTATTAAATACTCCCACTGCCCTCAGTCTATAGTATCTTGCTCTGCACGCAGCAAGCTCAATAAGGGCAGTATCATTCAGAACTGATTTCTTCCAAAATCAGAATACTCAACAGAATGTGAAATGAATGAATGAACGATGCTACGCTACCTAAGTAAACATTACTGTCCTTACTTCATAGCCCAAACCTGGTCATCCATCCTGTTTGCTTTAATTACCTTCACCTTCACCTGTTGCTCCCCGCTGGTACCCGATAGCCATCTCAATGCCCTATTCGTGCTGGTAGGGTTCATTTCAATCCAGTCCTCTCAACAATCCTCACCTGTTCTGTCTCCAAGGATATCTCCTTCCCACCGCCATCTTGGTCTGCACTGCTGATGCCACCCTCAGCCAGGGCCTCTGGACTTCGGCCTTTTCTGTATTCCCACAAGTGTCCACAGGGATCTTTGCAAAGTTGGTCCAATGGGCTTGCTCACACTTCTCGGTGCACTTTGCTATTCTCTCTCAGCAGCGAGGATCATGCCTTGATCTCTGCCGCATCTTGCTCCACCCTCACCTTTAATTATCGACTCCCAGCATGTTGTGTAAACTCTTTCCTGCTTGAAGCCCTGACACCGCTACACCCCTGCGGGGGATTTTTCTCTAGGCTTTGTGGGGCGTTGGTACCTGCTTGAAGATCTGGAGACATCGCTGCCTCAAGTGGGCTTAACTTATGTCCCGTTGAGGGAATCAGCTGTGTGTGTAACCATTCAGTGTCTTCCATCCTTCAGAGCCCCGCTCCTTTCTCATGCCATTCTGCTTCCTGACTTTGGTATGTGAGCTCCATCATGCAGGATCTCTCCTGATTTGTGCATCATCTGGTTTAGTCTCCTGGGACCACTGACAAACCACTACAAACTGGACGACTCAAAACAACAGACTCCTCCTCACAGTTCTGAAGACTAGCAGGACTGCATTCTCTCTGACTCCAGGGGAGAACCCTCGCTTGTCCCTTCTGGTTTAGAGGGCCTACGAGTGTGTGCCTTGGCTTGTGCCTGCATCCCTACAGCCTTTGTCTCCATCATCAGAGGGCGTCCTCTTGTCTGTCTCCTATATTCTTAGAGGGACACAGGAAGTCCGCTGTACTCATGAGTTCTCCACCCACAGATCCAACTATATTGGCAAATGTGTGTCAAAAGAAAAGATAGAAATTCTGAATTGATACTTGAGTTGGGGGCTGAAGAGATGTTTAGTGGTTCAGAACACATGCTGCTCTTACAGAAGAACTGAGTTCTGTCCCCAGCACCCATTTTGGGTGGTTCAAAATAGCCTGTAACTCCCACTCCAGAGTCCAACACTCTCTTCTGGCCTCGGTGAACACCTGTACCCACATGAGCATACCCACACACATACACATAGTTTTAAAAATAAGCTCTTTAATCTTAAATTTAGTGACAATTACAAATCTCTCCTTGCACCCAAAGCACGTAGAATGCAAACAGGTGGATTTGCTTTTCAACTGGAGTGTTCAGCAAGATGGCAGAGGTCTCCACCTAAATGCCAGAGTGTTGGATCACCCCAGAAGCTCTTGCCCTGACTAATGGGCCCTTTACCACCTCCTGGTTAGTGTCCAAGGTCAACAGTCAACTAGATAGAATTAGACTGGTCTGCCATCTGGCACCAGCTCAGTGGCTCCTGGGGCCAGGGAGGACAGATCCCCAACAGTGACAAGAACATAATCAGTGAGCTACTAAAGGCCACAGATCTGAAGGTGGCCATGATCACACGGCTAAAACACTGTGAATTTCCAAAATGGAAACATTAAGTATGTGTTTTGCATGAAAAATCTAGCCGCTTTTCTACAGATTGAGTCACAAAGAACAGAAGAGTGCAAGTTTTTTTTTTTTAAGTGAGCAGAGAAAGATGGCTTAAAATGTAAGGTTAGAAAACTGACTTTAAAGTTCTCAGAACTTAGATTTCCTACCATCTCTGCTGCCGAGTTTCCGCTACATGCTACGTATTTCAGACTTCAGACACTTCGTGGGTCTCTGCTTTCACTGAAGAATTCTTTTTCCCTGGCAGGTTTTAGATGCAGACAATCTTGTTGGTGTTGTTCAGATCGAAAACATCTTGGTCTTTGCAGAATCCTATGATATTGCTTTGGACATCACCTTCCCCAAAGGTTTGCTGAGCCCTCGAAAAGGGGCTGTTTATACATTGCCTCTGTTTGTGTAGAGAGTCCCAGGTGGAGAGACCCCAGTGTGTTATTAGTAGGGTGGTGGGGTTGATGGGGGAGGGAACAATTTTGTAATAGTCCTGTAAGCCTAAAGTGATGTTGGCAACATCACTGCAAATGACAGTATTCTTGGTGGAGGATAGAGAGGGACTGTCATCGGTATCAAACCTTCAGGGCTCTTCTCTGAGAAGCTGACAGTGAAAGCTTCTCCTCCTCACTACCATAACAGATTGCCACAGAACTCCTGACCTAAAACAATCTACACTAACTACTAATGAAACCAAGGCAGGAGGTTCTTGAGTTCAAGGCCAGCATGGGTTACCTAATGAGAAACTCTGTCTCCAAAGAAGAAAAGAAAGGCGGGGGGGAACACACGGTGTATTATAGTCTTGAGGTCAGTTAAAAGCAGGTCTCACTGGGTCTCACTAGGTGAATATCAAGGTGATGACAGATAAATATTCGTTCCTGACTGCTGTGCAGCCTCGAGAGGCTGCGCACATTCCTTGGTTTTTTGTCCCCTTTCTGAATCTTGAAAGCCAGCAATATCCGACCAGGCCCTTCTTTCTCATGCTGCCAGCTCCCTGGTTCTTCCACTTCTGCTGTCCCCCTCTACTTTTATAGGGATCCTCGTGGTTACACTGGGCCATCAGGATCATCCATGTCAGTCTCCACATTTAATGGCAGCCAATCACCAGCCTCACGTCCATCTGCTGCATCAAGTCCCCTTCGTTGTGTTTTCACAGGTCCCAGGGATTAGAATGGGTGTCTAGTGACATGCTGTCTGAATGCTGCCCTAGTGCCTGGGTTGTGTATCTCTCCTGAGCATTCTCCATGACACCCCCTCTCCCTGACAGGTCTCTTCCTCAGCAAGATTACTAGAGCTGCATGTTAGTCAGGTGCCATTGTCTTAACCTACAGAGATCTTTACTGTCCATAACTCCAGGCACAGGGGATCCAATGCCCTTTTCTGGTCTCTGATGGGTCCACCTGTATCTAGTGCACAGGTCCATGTGAAATAAAGTTAAGAACACACGCTACACTGGGCATTATGGTACACATCTTTAATCCCAGCACTTGAGAGGCAGAGGCAGGCAGAGCTCTGTGAGTTCGAGGCCAGCCTGGTCTACAAAGTTAGTTCCAGGACACTCAGAGCTACAGAGAGAAACCCTGTCAAAATAATAATAGTAGCAATAACAACAACAATAATAATAATAACATACACTGCTCTTCCAGAGGACCCAAGCTTGATTCCCAGTACCCACATCAAGCAGCCTACAACTGCCTGTCATTTCAGCTCCAGAAAGATCCCACCCACATCTCTGGCCTCTGCACTCACTTGCATATACCCACACACAGATACACATACATTCACATAATTAAAAATAATAATAATAGATAGATAAAGTTTCAAGATAATTTAGCTAATGAAAGTCAGGAAAGGCCAGTGGCTCCTCGGGACGGAAGCTCTAGGGAGGTATGTAGATACACTAAGAGCTTTTTATTTATCTGCCGAGGCTTAGTGTTACAAAGGATGTTTCCAGCCACAGAATTTTCAGAAAAGAAGGTCTCTAAAGTCTTCACCATGGAATGATTGTCCATGTAAACTTGAGAAGGAAACCCCTGCTCTGGCTCCCTTGCCTACTCACCCCTACCTCATGTCCTGGCCTCTGCAGGAGCTGAAGGAGGTCTGGATTTTGGGACTCTGAAGGTCATGGAGGAAGTCAAGCAGCCCCTTCAATTGAAGAACCGTGGGAAATATGAGATCGTGTACAGGTAACCTGAATCCCATGGAGCATGTGGCAACCGTCCACATCCACTCATGACAAGAAGAATATGTCTGGGAATTTTTTTTATAAAGAAACCAGAAGCGGGGCTGGAAAGATGGCTCAGTGGTTAAGAGCACTGGCTTCTCTTTGAGAGGACCCGGTTCAATTCCCAGCAGCCACATGGCAGCTCACAACTGTCTGTAACTCTAGATGCAGGGAATCTGATATCATCCCAGAAACATACATGCAAGCAAAAAAAAAAGTCAATGCACATAAAAATGGATAAATCTTTTTAAAAAAGAAAGGAAGCAAGGAAGCAAGGAAGGAAGGAAGGAAGGAAGGAAGGAAGAAAGAAAGAAAGAAAGAAAGAAAGAAAGAAAGAAAGAAAGAAAGAGAGAGAAAGAAAGAAAAAGAAGCCAGAAGCTGGCTCAGTGAGTAAAGTGCCTGCCCTGGTGTGAGGACCTGAGTTCAAATCCCCTGCACCCACATTAAAAATCCAGGCATCTGTAGGCCTAGCATAGGAGGGAACTCTCCAGCCACCCAATCTAGCTAACTTGGTGAGTGGTGAGTTCACTAGGAGACCCTGTCTTATAAGGTGGAGAGCAGTCAAAGAACACATCTAATATTGCCTTCTAGCCTCCACACATACATGCATATCTGCATGCACACATCCAAATATGCACATGTATCACAAGCACATGTACACATACAAAAAAAGCCAAACAAATAAAAACCAGGGGCTAGAAGTGCAGCTCTGTTGGTAAAGTGCTTGTGTAGCCCACACAAGGCCTTGAGTTTGATCTCCAACAGTGTGGAAACAGGGTGTAATAGCACAGACATCAGCAGGTAGAGGCAGAAGGGCCAAAGTCATCCGCCTGTCTTTGAAAAAAAAAAGGTGGATACCAGCTCAGAGATGACCCCTGATGTTTGTCCTCTACACCCATACACATATATATGTACCCTCACATACTAGAACATACACATGTATTCATATACACATACAAAAGCATAGTAGATTTTGCTTGGTATGATAGCTACAGAGGTCTAGAGACAGGCAGGCCCTCAACAGATGGGTCTGTCCTCTCTGGCTTCATGGGATCCCTGGATAGTGGTTTAAATGGATTCTTTACTCTTGTCTTCCAGCTTCTCTGTGGATTCCTTAGGGGTTTTGCCAACAAATTTAAATGCCATGCTCTCAGTCCAACCCAAAAGGGGTTCACTGATCTCAGCAGATAAGCCCACAATCGTCCAGGTGTACTTTCGTGCCAAAAAGGAAGTGAAAATTGAATACCAACCTGTTCTGCGCTGCCAGGTGAGAGAGCGCACAGGAACAGGCTGACTCACTGTCAGGACTGTCGGCATCCTGATGACAAGAAGGGGTGAAGGGCGGATAGCCTGGTGGCAACCAAAGAAACTACCCCAGAGGGCAGTCCCAACTAACAGGTGCATGTAGGTCAGGACAGCAGCGTGAAGTCACCAGGAATATATATAATGTATAAAAATATATTTATTAATATTATATATTTTATATTAAAATATGTTTTTATATATGGGAGCCAAACAAGCCCCCACCCCTAACTCAGGACCTGTTGACAGTTGATGGCTGCTAGGGGAAGGGGAGTCAGTTGTCTTTAAGGTTTGCGTTCTGGGGGCTGGCCATGCTCCGTGGATAGCCCCACTCCCGCATGTTTGTGAGCAGCACTAACGGAATCAAAGGGTTCTTTAAAACGGAGAGAATATGAAGTCCAGAGGTGGGTATGGGGGGGTCTAGGAGGAGTTGGAGGGGGCGTGGTAGATGAATGTGGTTGAAATAAATTGTGGGCATGTAGGACATTCTCAAAATCAGATTTAAAAGCTTTTTTAAAATTCCATGATGTTCTAAGTAAGCTTATAATTTTATGTTAGGGCAAATTCATAACTCTCCTTGGCTGCATGTGGCCCATGGACACACCAAAGGTCAGACCTCAGGGAGAGCATCAGTCATGAAAGCAGGCAAGGAGATGCTAATGGGAATTCTATTGCTGTATCATTGACTAACATCTTCCCTAACCTTCTTCCCTCTATAGATTTTTGACCCCAGTCTCCCAGAAGGTGAAATTATTGCCAGCATCCCCATTAAGTTTTCTGTGAACGCAGTGTACTCCAAATTCACCATCAGCCCCTCCTCTATCATCAACTTCGGGGCTTTGATCTGCGGAACCAGGAAAAGCACCACATTCACCATAGAAAACCAAGGCATAACCGACTTCAAATATGCCCTCTACAGGCTGACAGGGGAGAGTTCGATCCATCAAAAGAAGGTGTAAGACAAGTTATTGGCTTGGCGTTTTATCCTCTACAAAGAGCTATGACATACTTTACATAACTAAATCCACCCATCCCCTTGCATGAATGAAGACACTCAGGTATAGAACTGTCTCATGAAAAATTATGTGGAAAATCACCGGTAGGAGTTGGTTCTGAACCACATTTTCTGGTCAGATTTCATGCATTTTCTAGCTGCCATCACAAAAAGGATAAGTTTTAGATGAGCAAATGTCAACTCTTCAGGATGGGTGTGATGGTGCATCCCTGTATCCCAGCATTCAGAAAGTGGAGGCAGAATGATGCACAGTTCTGCATCATCCTTGACTTCCTAGCAAGTTCTAGGCCAGCCTGGGCTACTTGAGACTCTTTCTCATGGATGGGGCAAAGTCTTCCATGGAAAGACACTGGATTTTATGTGTTGTCCTGGTGTTTCTGGTGTGCTAAAATACTGGTAATGCAGGGCATTGAGGGATGATTACAGACAGAAGAAAATTATACCAAAAGAAGGCTTAACTATGCCTTCACTATGGGGGCAGTGGCAAAGGGTACCCTGGAAATGGAGGCAAGAGGAAGCGGAATGGTGCCTTCACCCAGCAAACGCCATTCTTGCCTTTGCCCCGTGACAAGAGCTGGCTGCCACAGCTGCCTCACTAGTTCAATGGCAACACTCTCTTTTTCAATGTGCGTCTCTCGTCAGGAGAGCAGAAAACGACAGCTCTTTGGGTGCACTTGGCTCCAACTGCTTCGTTGTTTTCCTCAGAAGCAAATTTTGAAGGTGGCTTTGACCAGTTCCCACGCTACATAGCGACCAGTTCCCACGCTGCATGGTGACCAGTTCCCACGCTGTATTGACCTGGATTTTTTTTTACTTTCTGATGTTTTGGAAACAGACCTACTCCTCTTGATGCTTTTGCTAGTTTTCTATTTTCTTCAGCTCTAATTTTTCTATACTGGCAAAGTTTGAACATATTAAGAAATTTGGGGTTAAATTGCCTAAAATCTCTTTCTTCCGAGTTTGGTTTCAACCTCCTCACAGTTTCTTTTGTAGTGATTTAGTAGTGCTTCTGGTGGCTATAATTTATATTTGATATAAGTTTTTTTATTTGGGGGCTGGAAAGGTGTCTCAGTAGTTAAGAGCACTTGCTGTTCTTGAAGAAGACCTGGGTTCAGTTCCCAGCACCCACACGATGGCTCACAACTGTATGTAACTCCAGTTCCAGATCCAAAATCCCTCCTGGCCTCCATGGATACCAGGCATACACATGGTATTCACACATACATGCAAGCAAAAAATAAATGAAGTATTTATTTTTTTAAATAAATACTTTATTTAGAATTTAGTTGTTTTTACTTTAGCTTGCATGAATTCAAAACACACAAAGGGGTTGAAGCTCAGACAAGTGAATGAATACATAAGATTTTCAAAATATTTAAGATTCATCTCAAATATAGCTGCATGCTCTAGGTACAGTAGTCTCTGGACAAACCAACAACTGGGTCCATTGGCTTCAAGTGATGTCAAGTTACCAAAACCTATATCTAGCTATTATTTATCCTGGCATTTATACACGTCATGGCTATAAACATGAAAAAATGGAGACACAATTCATCATTTCATGTATAAAATGACATCAGGTAAAGTTTTTATATATATGACTAATTTCCAAAGTAGTGCTCCCCAGTGAACTCAAGCCCTTAAAACCTCGTTTCCTGATCATGGTGCTGAGGGGTGAGCACAGGGCCTACCGTGTACGGGGCGAGCACCGTACCGCTGAGCTTCACCCACAGCCATGGGTGGGTTTTTTTATTTTTTTAATTTATTTATTTAATTTTAGACAGCGTCTTATGAAGTGGTTCAGGTTGACCTAGAACTTGCTTGTAGCCCAGGCAATCTTCCAGTTTGCAAACCTCCTGCTTCAGCTTCCCCAAGTAGCTGGAATTAGCGGGCCTACACCCACCGGACCTGCTATTTGTTCAGTTCCTTACTGTTGTATATTTTCTTGTTGTTGTTGTTTCTGTCATTAGCTTTCCCTCAGTGTAACAAAAGAACTCAGGAAATTTACAAGAGGAACCGGTGGCTTGTGCTCCTGGTTTTGGACTTGCCAGCCATTGATCAGCTGGGTCTGAAGCAAGGCAGTACTGCATGGCGAGTGCACACAGGAGAGAAAAAAACTGTTCTTCTCAGACCAGGAAGCAAAAGAGAGGGAGAAGAAGGGGCTGGGGTCCTACAATCCCACAGAGGGAATATCAGTGAACTAAGGTCCTCCCAATAGTGTCTTCCTGGGGAACCAAGCCTTAACATGTGGACTTTGCTTGAAGTAATTTTCAAAATCCTTGTGATTTGTATTCCACAAGTGTCACCACCCACGTCACTTCCTTATAATTGTTCAGGGAGGTCAAGGCGACACAGTGCTACTCTGGTACCTTCCTGGACAAAGGAGAGCCCTCTGCTACCCCCAGAGCCGAGAACCCTCAAGCAGGCAGGTAGTGTCCCATGTCCCCATCCAAACCTGAGGCTGTACCCTTCTCTGATCAGAGCCAGCCACGCCAGACATACGAGAACCCGGGAGAGTGAGAGCTTCTTCAAGACTGGAGCTACTAAAGCAGCCAAGTTCTTGGACACGGTCCAGAAAGACATGAACATAGCCAACCAGGTGAGTGCCCTCCTTCTTCGCAGAAACAGCAAGGATACCTTCCAGCGAGCTCTTGCCACCAAACACTTCTCTAATATAACAGTTGTTGTTTTTAGTTTTGTGTCTGTGTGTGGACTTGTGCACACGAGTGCAGGTGCTGATGCAGTCAGAGGAGGGTGTTAGATCCCTGGAGCTACAGTTGCAGGCGTGGCTTACTTAGAGTTTCATTGCTGTAAAGAGACACCATGACCACAGCAACTCTTATAAAAGAAAACATTTAATCGTGTAACATGAGGGCCAGCTTGGGCTTTATGTCCTGCCCGGTCCCCACAGCCATTTAGCCCCAAAGAATCACACAGAGAGTCTACATTAGGTTATAAACTGATTGGCCCATTAGCTCAGGCTTCGTATTAGCTCTTATAACTTATATAGCCCATTATTCTTATCTATGTTAGCCATATGGCTCAGTTCCTTTCTCAGCGGGGCAGGTCACATCCTGCTTCTTCGGTGGTCTTGCTGCTTCCCAGAATTCTCCTATTCTCCTTGCTCCGCCTCTACTTCCTGTCTGGTTGTCCCACCTATACATCCTGCCTGGCCAATCAACATTTACTTAAAACATGATTGACAGAATACAGACGGTTCTCCCGCACCATAATCAGGCTTGCTTATAGTTCAGAGGTTTAGTTCATTATCATCATGGCAGGAAGCATGGCGCCTCGCAGGTAGCTGAGAGTTCTACATCTGGATCCACAGGCAGCAAGAAGACACAGTGAGCCACTAGGCCTGGCTTGAGCTTCTGAAACCTGAAAGCCCAGCCCCAATGACATGCTTCCTTCAACAAAGTCATACCTACTCCAACACCTCCAATAATGTCACTCCCTATGTGTCTTTGGGGACCATTTTTATTCAGAGCACCACAAGGCAGTTGTGAGCCGCCTGACATTGATTCTGAGAACCAAACTCTGCAAGAGTAGTTCATGACCTAACCACCAAGCCTTCTCTCCAGCCCCAGAATTTGGCTTTTCTGTGACAGGGATATGGAGTTTTATTGAAATCCTTACTTTTTTGAGCTGAGGCATGACATTTCATTTGAGTATTCTCTCCTGCTTTAAAACCTTCATTGAATCCCTGCTGTCTTAAATACTTTACCCTTTTTTAAATCAAGATTCATTTGTCACAGTCCACACCAAAAAAAACTGTAATAAAGATGCTAAAATATATAGCTATCTTTTCACAGTTGATGGCTTCTGGGGGTGGGATGAGGACTCAGTTTTCTCTAAGGACTGGCCATTAGGAGTTTGACTCTGCTCCAGTGAATATATGGGCAACACAAATTAGATGCGGTGAAGTTTTATGGGGGGGGTCACAAGGGTCGGAGGGTTGACCTGGGAGGAATGGTAAGCAAGTGTGATCAGAATACATTGTATGTAATTCCCAAATAATTAATAAAAATATTAGTTGGGGAAAAATTAAAAAGAAAGAAAAATTTCATGCACAAGTAGGTTCAAAAACTTTAACTATATAAAAAAAATTCATTTGTCTAGAGGAAACAGACATCTAGAAAGAAGTCCTTCTCTACCCAGATAGCTTACCTGGGAATTTCTAGGGCTCAGTACACCTCCTAGCACATGGCAGTAGATAGGAACTGAGTTAAATCCCTAGAAACTCCCATGCAGAGCCATGAAGTCACACTTCACCACACTTGGAGCTCATCCTCCAGGTACCCATATGGAATTTGCTCATTGAAGGTGCCAGCCTGTAAGAATTTAGGGACAGTATCCCGAAGAACCCAAAAGTGGTGACTGAGATTTAGCAGACTAATACATGCCCTAATGCAGTAGTACTATGGGACACACCCAAAGAAATTTGGAGGTGGTGAAAGTGGGGTTGAGTAAGAAAAGTTTATCTCCGGGGGAAGAATGACAGAATTTGGTTGAGAGTTGTCCCACGCCAGCACCCAGATCCTATGGATTCCAAGGGGCATTGGACAAGACACTGGCAGTCAGATTGCCTGCTCTTGGGAAGCTTTGTGAAACTGAGCAAGAGTAGGGACAAGCCTGAGAACCAGGAGTGCGTGCTATCTGTGGCCGACTGCGCCGAGGTCATTCCCTGCGGTGGGGAGCACTGTGCATTGGTCAGCCCTAGGGTGGGATTACAAGCACCTCCCAGCATCATGCGCTGGCGTCACACCTGGCAGGGGCATCCTAGCACCTTCACCAGCTCCTGCTGAGGTTCCTAGATCTATCAGGAACTCCAGCTGCCAGAGTATGGATCCAGTGAGATGGGACACTCACAGCCCAAGTCATGCCAAGCATCGCTCACACAGCCAAGGAGCATCAGCTGACATCCAGGGCCTGATCCTCTAGGACCCAAGAAGCTGCCCCAGGCAGTGGAATCTTGCATGTAGATGGCCACCTCACACTGCAGTCCCCAAACTAATTCTGCTCTGGGTTTCAGACCCCCGAAGACACTTGGGTCTCTGAGCTAAAGCACCACAGAACATCTCGAAATGCGAGGACAGAGACTAGGCTACCTAAGACAGTCTTTCTCTCTCATGGGACACTGTACTCCAAGTATTTACTCCAGCTATCTACAAGTGGGAGGCGAAGGGCTGGGGTCTGCAGGGACATGTGAGGGCTCCTCTTATACTGACATTCTCTTTAGCACTAATCCTGCACTGTATGCTATCGTATGTGCTCACAGGTATTATCTCCTTTAACAGTCCATCATGCCAAACACATTTAGAGATCAACTGAGACTCAGAGATGTCATTTTCCCGGTGTCAAACAATATATATTGGGAATTGAGTTCAAATCCCAGATTGGCCATCTTAGTTGCTGTTCTATTGCTATAAAGAGACACCATGACCAAGGCATCTTATAAAAGAAAGCATTTAATTGAGAGGGTTGCTTGCGATTTCAGAGGGTTAGTCCATGACACTCACGGCAGGAAGCATGATGGCAGACAGGCAGGCATGGGTCACTGGAGCAGGAGCTGAGAGCTTACATCCTAATCCACAGGCCAGAGGCAAAGAAGCAGACTGGGCCTCCTGGCATGGGCTTTTTTTAAAAAATAACTTATTTGTTTTTATTTTATGTGCACTGGTATTTTGCCTACATGTATGTCTGTGTGAGGGTGTCAAATCTTGGAGTTACAGACAGTTGTTAGCTACCATGTGGGTGCTGGGAATTGAACTAGGGTCTTGTGGAAGAGCAGTCAGTGCTCTTAACTGCTGATCCATGACCCCTGGCATGGTCTTTTGAAAACATAAAGCCTACCCCCAGTGACACACCTCCCCCAACAAGGCCACACCTCCTAATCCTTCCCCAAAACTGTTCTACCAACTAGGGACCAAGCATTCACTCAAATATATGGGCCTATGGAGGCCTGTGGGGATCATTCAGACCCACAGTATCTCATTCAAAACCATTGTCTCAACTGCTGCTCCATTCTGCACCCCACCTGACCCACGTGGCTTTGAGAATTCCCCGTCTAGATAAGTATTGTATAATGTAGACATTGTCTGTTTCCTTGAGACTGCTCAGAAGGAAGCCCTGAAAACTCATGCATCACAAGGACCCAGGGCCTTGGGCAGAGAGGCCCCACTGTTTCCGTTTCATTATCTCAGCTCTTTTGGAACGTCTCAGGCTCTGTTACTCACTCTGCTTCCTTCCGTCCGGCCCTGCCCATCCTTGTTCTGCAGGCCCGCTTCTCCCATGGCATGTTCACTGTATACCCAGGATTTGGCTCTATCCCTTCTGGAGGACAGCAGGTCATCACTGTGGAGTGCGTGGCTGACCCTGTGGGGAGGTGTGAAGAGTTTCTGGCCATTGATATCTCTGACCGAGACCCTAGAGAAAATCCCGCCGGCATTCCTTACACTCTCCTTGCTGAAGCATGCCTGCCAGGTACTGAAATTCGGATTGGACAACACTCCTAAAAGACTGGCACTTGTCAGCCCCTCCTCCTCCAGGAAAGTCCCTCTAAAGATGTCCAGCAGATAAGCCTGGGCTGTTTCCTCTGAAAACTTAGATGCTCTTCCAGGGTCTTCAGCCATATTTGTTGTTAGAGCCTTGGCATGTGTAGAAGAGAATCTGCTTCTCCAGATGCTTAGCCTTTGGGGGTCTGTTACTGGGTTCCCAGATGAGTGGTGCTCTCTGAGAAGCGAGCTGGCATGGGATGTGGCCCAGGACTGAGGAGACACCCTCGGCCATTTCTTGTGGACAGCGCATCCACAGAGCAACGTTCAGTAACTGAGCACGCTGAACGTTTAAGCCAGCAAGAGCTCAGGTAAAGCTTTGCCTCTAAGCTCCCGAGAGCCTCAAACCAGAATATGCCAACTCTCTCCTCCCTCTTAAAGCCCATCCAAGACCTTGGTTCTCACCATTGCTTGCCAGTGGAAGGAAAAGGCTAATTGAGATGTGTCAATCAGACTGGACAAATGAGGAAGCCAATAGACTTTGGACCATGACCTCCTAGTGTGTGGATTGCCCTCTTTGTCCTCTATGACTCTTACTTTTCATTATCATTGTTTGTATTTGAAATGCAAGGGATAGAACCCAAGGCCTTCTGTATGTTAGACGAGTACTCTGTCATTAAGCTGTAACCCTAGCCTGTGATTCTCCTTTGTCAAAATCCAAATATCCTGGGCTGGCAAGACAGTTCAGAAGGTAAGGGTGCTTGCCACCAAATTTAACACTCTGAGCACAACCCACAGAATCTACATAGTAGAAAAGAATAGACTCCTGAAAGTTGTTCTATGAGCTCCACAAAGAAGATACATTCACTCACATTCAGAGAGAGAGAATAAATGTAATATTTTAAAGTTTTTAATCCAAATTAGCATGCCAGGGAGCAGAAGGCCAGGATTCTGGCAGCCAGGCAGTCTCACATTCTTCCCTCCATTCCCTAGCCTTTGTGACTGACAGCGTCTTGATATTTGAGGAACACCAGATCTGCACCAGCCCCAACCTGTACCACATCCTCCAGACCATACAGAGTGGAGGGTTGTACGTGGAGGACGAAAACAAGTTCATCTTCTGCAACGTGCTGGTGGGTTATCAGGCCAAGGCTCGCTTCAAGATCAGCAACGTGGGAAAGATCGCCTGCAACATCAACATCATAGTCAAGCCCATCTCCAACAAGGTAGGAGGCGCCCTGTGGCCTGGCCCTCTTTGATTGGCAAAAAGCCATGAAAGGAACCATGGGAAGGCCCTGCTCTGGAGAGCCTGCACCTAGTAGAAACCATGAGGCTCTCAAGTCCTGTTAGAAGTTCTGTGAGGTCACAAGACCACTTCCCTCAGGCCAGGAACTATATATGTATGTGTGTGTCCTGTGCATACCTTTATACTAAATTGGTACATACTAATAGGCAACTCATTTGTCTGCCCAGTTGAACTCACTGTGTAACTGACATATACAAGCACTGGAAGAGAAACCAAAGATGGCCACCAACTTCAGGCAGGTTAGCCTCAAATCTCCCATTCTTCTGGTCAGGGAGATTTTTGGAGATCTGTAGTGTCAGGCTACAGGTGTCGGGGGGAATGGTGAATGTGAATTAAGGCCCTCCTGTGTGGCAGGCCTTCTGCTAACTGATTGCCTATTTATTGCTTTCTTTCATGTTTACATCTTTTTCAGACTTGGTTGTTATCCCTATTTTACACCTAGGGAAACTAATTAAGGCTCAGAAAAGCTCAGTTCTTCCTCTATTCCATATCCTGGGAATATACAGCTAGGATTCATATTAAATAATGAATGCCCACTTCAGAGGTCTGCTAAGCTTAAAACCACCCTCTCTCTCTCTCTCTCTGGGACAAATTATACTAAAGCCATTTTCTTTGTGGTAGAAAAAAACCTCAAAGATAGCACAAAAAAGAAAGGACTGAATCAACAGGTTGCTTTACTCCGAATTTTCAGTGTATGTTTCAAATACTACTTAGCTTTATCAGAACACTGTGCAGTGTGGACCTGTGTGGTTCTCATGCCCCAGACCTCACATTGTTCATGGCTGATGCAGGTGGAGGAGGTCCCCAAGGTTGTCCTCAGCCGAAAGCTGTGTGCATTCCTGGAAGGCTGTCACCTGAGAGAGTTAGGAGACCATGTAATCCCTCATCACCACCTTGGGACACTGGTGACAGCCAGTCTTTGTTCCCTAATGATACTGTTGCTCACTCCTCATTCTGCATGCAAAGTACAAAAAGCTGGGAAGCCTGACTTCCAAAGAGACAAGTTTTATGACGGTGGACTTGGACGTCTCCTCCTCTCCAGTTTGAGACGTAAAGGGAATCCCTTTGAAAAAGCAGTGAAACTTTACCACGCTTTGTCCAAAGAAAAAGCTCACGCTTTGTCCAAAGTGAGGGTATGCTGCACTGTGTTCTGCCCAGTGCTCATGAGAATGAAAACGTCCTTTCAAAGCCACGCTGGGAGTCCGTCCAACTCAAAGCCACTCATTGGGCAGGACGCAGGGTGAATGCTATAGGAGGGTACTCTAGTCATGGCAACTGAAGTAACAAGGCAGAAAAACTCATTTGGCTTGGCCCAAATGACACAGGGATCCCATCAGTGTATCAGAGACCTCAGACCCAGATCAAAATACATTATAACACCAGCACCTTCAGCCAGCTTCCAGCCCAGCTCCGCAGAAACTATATTAATTTAGTTGGTTAGGGGCAACATGGGGCGGTAGTGAGAACATTTGGCTGACTGGCTTGGTTTGTCTGTTTGAGTCAGAGTTCGTGTTCTAGCAACATGCAGCCAGATGTTGCTTGTGGGTAAGCCCCCAGACTCTGGACCAACTCCGTCCAGGGCCCATGACTCTGAAGGTAATTGAGCTTGTCTAGCACAATCTTGGAGAAGGGAGAGTTCACAGCAGGGCAGAGATATGAGCAGTAAGCACCAGGAAAAATGCAAAGTAGCTAAGCCCATCTGGTGTTGCTCCCCTTCACAGGCAGCCGCCCGTATCACTGACATCTTCGATGTGGAGCCCAACAAGATGTGTATTGGGAGTCGCTCACATGCCTTCGTCACAGTGTTGTTCACACCACAGACCATGCAGACCTACCAGTGCATCTTTGAGGCTACTCTGGATGGCTTGCCCAGGTACCCGCTAGCCCCTCTGCTGTGGCAGAATGGCAGCCCACACACTTTGTAATAAAGTGTTGCTGCCAGGTTGGTCCCAGCCCGCCTTGCTCTTTCTGTCCCCTGCAGCAACCTGGCCAGGAGCCGAGGTCTGGTGTTTGATATCGTTGGTGAAGGGACCCTCCCTCGAGTGACTGTCATCCGACCGACTCTATATAACCAACATGGAAACCCCTTGCTCCTGTTTAAGAGGCTTCTGCTTGGCCATTCAGAGAAACTGCCTCTCATCCTTAAGAACAATGGCACCATCCCTGCCCAGGTAACAGCTGTGGGTGATACGTGGGGTGACATGTTAGCCACACCATGTTGCTTTATCTTGTCTTGCAGTTTCTGCAGTTTCGGGCCCATGGCAGGAAAGAACTGTATGGCGGCACTTCCCTACATGATTCTCATTGCAGTGACTTTATAAATGCTCTACAGCGGTGGCTCTCAGCTTCCTAATGCTGTGACCCTTTAATACAGTTCCTCTTGGTGTGGTGACCCCAACCATAAATTATTTTCTTTTTTAAAGATTTCTGTATTGATATATATGAGTGTGCTGTCTTTCTATACATAAGCAGGACAAAAGAGGGCATCAGATTCCATTAGAGATGGTTCTGCGCCACCCTGTGGTTGCCAGGAATTGAACTCAGGACCTTTGGAAGAGCAGCCAGTGCTCTTAACCACTGAGACATCTCTCCAGCCCCATAAAATTATTTTCATTGATACTTCATAACTGTAATTTTGCAGCTGTTGTGAATCATAATGAATATTTCTTGTGGTCTTAAGCAACCCCTGTGAAAGGGTTGTTTGACCTCCAAAGAGGTCACGACCCACAGGTTGAAAAAATGCTATTCTACAGTCTCATTCACTGAGGTCCTGCCACCCACTAATTTTTCTTTTAATTTTTCTTTAAAATGTTTGTATATTCAGCTCATATATAAGCTTAAGAATCATTTTGTAATGTTCCTTTAAAAAGTCTCCTTGGGAGGAGCTGCAGAGATGGCTTAATGGTGAAGCACACTGGTTGCTACTACAGAAGACCTACGCTTGGCTCCCAGCACCCTCTACTGAAGGCCACAGGCACCAAGCACACATATGGTGTGCAGACATACATATAGTCCAAACATCCACATACGTGTAATAAAATACATCCAAAAAAGTTCAAGCTCGTTGGAATCAAAATGAAAATCTTTGGACTATCTAGGAGAATTCCTGGTTTTAGAGTTAACTGTTCACCAGGGGCAACACTTAGGATTCCTGTCTATTCATTAGACCTTTATCTCTGTATTTCTAAAATGTACGTTTCTCCATATGGTTTCTCCTTTCTACATTCATTTATTATTTTGTGTACACATGAGAATGTGGAGCCCAGAGGAGAACCGCGGGAGTTATTTCTCTCCTTCCACCCTGTGGGTCCCTGGGACCCGAGTCTGGTTGTTAGACTCAACAGCATACATCTTTTACCCACTGAGCCTTCTCAGTGCCCCCATTTTGTTTCATATTAGGTTTATTTCTAAATATATAATCTCTTGCTGCAGTGCAGTGGCTCTGTTTCTTCCTCCTTTAGGCCACTTTATTTTTTTATAGTCAGTGTGGCTGCCTTCTAAAAAAAAGTCAGATATCTTACACCTAAAATCAAATGCCTGGCTTTAGCCATGCCTGCTTTCTAATGGACCAGAAACCACTTGTTTTCCTGAAGTTGGTCAGATTTCCACCTTGGTTTTCTTATGATCTTGCTAGGATGTTTACCAGGACTCTAGAAAATGCATAGTACCTAGAAAATGCTAGCTTCTAGGAAATCATAATTATGTAATACTTCATAGAATTATGGGTATTCGTTTCCATTTCATTAGTTTGGAAGATAGCTTCAGCCATCTGTCTGTGTAACAGAAGCATTGGCATCCCACTTTGGCACTGTGTAGTCTGGAAGGTCACTATGACCTTTGGGCCTCCGGTTCCTACTCCGGTGCTCAAGGATGGCCCTGACTGAATGCCCACTTTTCCTATCCAGGTCTAATGTTTATTACATAGATCTCTTAAGACTCTCAAAACCATGAATCCTGGAGCTAGGGATGTGGTTCAATGGGTAAAGCTTTTAATGCACACATATAAGGAACAGGCTACAGATCCCCAGAACCCACATAAAAGCAGGACAGGGAGTGGCAGTCACCTGTAATCCCAACACTCAAAAGGCAGAGCCTGAAGACCCCGGGGCAGACTGGCTGGCAGACTAGCCTGACTCCATGAGCTCTGGGTTCAGCAAGAAACCCTGCTTCTATACAAAGAGGAGAACAATTGAGGAAGGCACACTGTCAACATCAGGCCTCCATACACATGCACATCTGCACACACATGTGCACCCACACACATGTCATTCACACATATGCATGCGACAAGAGAGAAAGTAAAAAGTGAATACTACATACAATGACTTCGGAGGTCCTTGCCCCAAAATACAGCACAGCATCACAACCCAGACTCAGCATTCATGAGCAGCCTGTAAGCCCAACCACTCAACCTGGCTTTCCTCCTGCCAGCTACATGTGGACCTGCGAGACCAACTAGGAGTCTTCTCTCTCAAAGGAAGACCCACCACCTCCTACATCTACATCATAGAGGAAAACATACCGAATGAAAAAGGCGAGTAGCGGGTGCCTCAGTAGGGTAATGGCTCTCAGAAGCTGGTTTGCCAGGGCCTCTCAGGACCAAGCCACAACTGGTGCTTGGTTGGTCACATCACCAGTAGCCCAGTGGCCTAAAAGGGGATGCTTTCCTTCTAGCCATAGTCTTCCTGGACATGTATCCTAAACCGATTCCGAATGGTAGCTTCTGTCTTCTGTTTACAGTCAAAAAAGCCCACACAGCCTCGCTGGTTGTTTCTCCTGGAGACACGGCTGAATTCGATGTCTTTTTCCACTCCAAGAAGATTGGGAGAATGACAGGCACCATCCACCTGTCGGTGATCAACAACCAGTATGAGGAGACCATGATTCACCTGGTGGGAGAAAGCTATGAGGATGACATCACCTTGGACAACATCCATGGGCTGACGGGTTCCGCTCGCCTGGAGGGCTCGGATGTGTCTGAGGTCATAGAGATCGCTGAGGAAAGTGCCATGGAAGACTTGGTGGCAGGTGGGAGATGCAGACGTGAGGTCTTGGGATGGGAATTCTGAAGTTGAGTTTACAATTCACTTTAAAGCAGTAAGTCATGCTGAGTGCTTAACAAATGCTTTTTGGTAATAATTGTGATGTAAAAGTTCCCCGGGCAGAGTCCAGTCCCTAGGTGGAAGGTTCAGTGGTTTAGAGACCACATGTCTTCAGCTTTAACACTCACATGATCACCCAGGAATCGGATTCAAAAGTGGATTGTGATCCTGAAGGGCAGGGCAGGTCTGAAACTCCCGTTTCTGATAAGATCCCGGGAGCTGTTGTTGGCTGCTGGCCCGCTCCTCAAGCTGCCCCAGGAGCTTATCCTAGTCCTGGAATGTACAGCCCGGGGGTGAAATCAGCACTCTTTCTGGAATTGGTGTTTCCCTCCTGTTTGAAGCTGTGCGGTGGTGGCATCGCTCTAGTCAGGGTCAAACAGGAGCTGGCAGTAATCAGATTCCATATGGGATTCTCAGGCTTAGCAACAGAGGAAAACTAAGTTTCAGATAAACAATCAATAGCTTTTAGTATATATATGTCCCCAAAGTACTGCATAGGACATGTTTATCATAAAGAATTATTTATTGTTTATCTATAATTCAAATTTAATTGAGAATCCTATATTTTATCTAACAAGTTAATGTTTCATTATATTTTCTCACCAAACAAATGACATTAGGATCTCTATTTTCTCTTGAATAAATAGAAAAGCCAAGGTAGGTGGATAGGTAGAACTGATGGATGGATGGATGGATGGATGGATGGATGGATGGATGGATGGATGGATGGTTAAATTGATCAATCCCTGGGAGGCAGATCTTTCTACCCAGGGATCCAAAGTTTTTCATGTATAACCATCCAAGAAGAAAAGGGTAACTGTAACTGAGATACAGTATCTATCAAGATAAGCCTCCCTTACAAAGCAAGCTCTTAAAGGCGACAGGGAGGACTCACCAGCCTTCTGCTTCTGACCCCTAGCTGCCCTGCTGGATCACATCCAATTTGGGTACTGCCACATTGGGAGCAACTGCAACATGAGCTTCACCATCACCAATCACAGCCAAGGGACTGTGATTCGCTTCGAGTGGCCCCTTTTAGCTATGCTGTCTTTCTCCCCACAGGTAAGCAAAAGTCACTCACTGGGTTCCAGACTCCCTCGGACCTAAGCCAAACCCCGTGTGATTGTCACCCCATCCCTGTGGGTGCATGGAATGGGACGCTTGCATCTTGAACTTCTAAGAAACTTCCCAGAAACCATCCCACACCCAGACCTAGTGCTTGAGGACACTGCTCAGGGCCCCGTGGTCTAAGAGGAGATTAACAAATCCTGCTGTGGGGAAGAACTGAAGGAACTCCCTGGAGGCCTGGATAAATGAGTACTGGTGCTAGTTTCCTATTCCACAGTGTAGACCTGTGTCCCTCTGAATATGGCCTTCAGAAGTGGCTCAGCAAGCCAAGAATGGTGCTTCATATCTGCAATCCTAACACATAGGAAGCTCAGGCAGAAATACTCCAAGTTCAAGACCAACCTGAGCTACATAGTGAGTTCCAGGCCAGCCTAGGCTCCTGATAGATTCCAACACCATCTTAGCCCAAATCCACCCCTACAGAAAACTAATTAGCTACAGAAAACTAATCACACACTGTATCCCTTATCCAGTTCCAAAGCCTTGCCAAATTCATGCGGTCTTTCTTATCCACATTTGGCCTATGAGGATGCAGAGAGAGTATAATGGTGATGATAATCTAAGTTGTCAAGGACAGAGCTAGGCCTCCAGCAGCTCACTTACACTGTGCACTCCTATATGTGCACAGAGCACCCATGTATATTGCTTAAGCAATCCAAACCTTAATCAGTCTTTGCGGTCCAGAGGCAGGAGAGAGAATGTCTTCCCTGTCAGAGGACTGTCATGTGTTTGGTATGCATGTAGGTGGTGTTGGTTTGTATGTCTTTATCTACAATAAATCACAAATCCATTTATTCTACCAAATGGGATCTCCTTTACATCCAGTGTATTAGAGCACCTTAAAGCGTTTTCACGCCAGGGCTCCTTCATACTCTTAAACATTATTAAGAACCTCAAAGAACTTTTGTCCATGTGAATTATAATAATTGATAGTTAACCTATTAGAAATTAAAACTAGGAATGTTTTAAAGATTTTTTTATTATTTGTATTTGTATGGGTATTTTGCCTGCATGTATGTCTGTGCACCATGTATGTGCCTGGTACCCACAGAGACCAGAAAAGGACATCAGATCTCTTGGAACTGGAGTTACAGACAGTTGTAAGCTGCCATATGCATGTCTAGAACAAACCTGGGTCCTCTAGAAAAACAACCAGTGCTCTTAACCACTGACTCATCTCTCTAGTTCCCAAAATTAAGAATATTTTTAAATATACTTGTTTGAAAGTGCAATAGGTCAACTATATTTTAATTCAAATACCATATTTTTATTAAAAATAGCTATATTTTCAAATAAGTATGTAGTAAGTGCAGAATCCTTCCATCTTTCTTGTAAAGATAGGCCTTGAGCTTCTTACTCTCCTATCTCGGGCTCCTGGATGTTTGTGTTATGAGTGGGAACTACCACACCCAGCCATTTTATGTGCTTATAAATGTCTTTAATATCTGGTTTAGTAAGAATCGTATGGGCTCTGCTCTTTCCGCTCCTATGCATCATCATCTTTAACTTCTAGTAAGTTCCACTGTACACTCGTGAGAAAAGGAGGGTGAAAGAATCAGGCAGTATCTCAGCATTAGAATGAAAGTTGTGTTCTACAGTACCCTGGAGAGATCTTGGGGACGCAAGGGATATTAGATCACTTTCTAGAAACTAGTATACTGTATTGAGCCAGCTATTTGTATGAATCATAATGAGTAAGTATCAGGTGGTTGAAGGCAGCATTTGGAGTCATAGGGCTTGAGTTCAAACCCAGATCGCTAGTGTCAAAGACCTTAAACAGTTTTCAGGTTTTGTCATCTATGAAGTGGTAGTGGTAGCTCTGAACCTCTCAGAGGGTGTCCTGAGGATTGGAAAAACTGCTCAAGAGTTTAGAATAGTACTTGAGGCAAGTAAGAGATTGGTAACTATTAATAATGTTCTTCTTATGATGTGTGTGCCTGTTTGTTTTGAGAGAAGGTCTACTCTGTAGCCCAGACTTGCCTGAAACATATTCCATAGCCTAAGCTGGCCTCAGACTCATAGCAAATCTAACTCACCCTCCCAAGTGCCGGGATTCATAGCACAAGCCACTGTGCCCCACTTTGTGATGACATTTTAAAGAATCTCTTGTGTGTATTTAAGTTAATCTGCCTATATGGGCCTGGATCATGTATTTCAAATCACCACCGGGCATCAAAGAACCTTAAGATTGAATTCCCCAAAATATAAATACCAGACGTTTCCCTAGGTAGGCCATCTCCACCCTGGCTGTTCCAAGGACGTGGTGGTGACCCTGAAGTCAGATGTGCCCATCCGCCTGAAGAAGATGAGTGTCAAGTGCGCGCTTTCCAAGATCGTGTTTCAGCTCCCTGCAGACCAGGTCCCTGACTGGGATGACCGCATGCGCACAGTCAAGTGGGTGGATGCTCCCCGAAACACACCTGGGAACTTGACCACAAAACAAAAAGTGAGTATTCAGGGCACATGAAATACAAACCTAGCCCAGTCCACCATGCTTGGATGTCTGCTGCTCTCAATTTCAGTGTCTCATTGTGGAAAAGAAAAAGGTTTGCGTCTGACTTTAGTTTCAAAAACGGCAAACTAAGTTTCCATACCCACTGCCCTCACTAACAGCACACATAGTCTTGTTGACAGATCAGCTGCAGTCTTGATCATGGCTTCAGCAAGTTCTTTCTCCTCTTTCTTCAGAAATGCCATTGCTGCTCATCCTTTCCTGTTTCCATCAGGTATCTGGACTTAGAGTAGTTAGAACTTTTGGTTCATGATGGGATCTCATCTTTGGCCCACACGTGCCCCTTGCATTTATTCTTTGCCGATTTCTTTTTAATTCTATGATAAACTAACCCATATTCATCAAGGGAACTAGGCCTTGACTACCTGTGTGGCTCTGGGCATTGCATCACTTTGTCTCCCTCCTAGAGGTAATCACTATCCATGTCACTCCCCTGATGGGTGGCTCGTTGACCTGAGCGTTCTAAAAGGACTGAGGCGAAGCTGGAGTTTTATCTCTGTTTTTAAGATTATTTGTAGGTAGAGGCTGCTCGTTCATTTCCCCACCACCCAGACCCAAAATAATCACACAGAAACTATATTAATTGCAACACAGCTCAGCCACTAGCTCAGTCTTCTTATTAACTAACTCTTACATCTTAAATTAACCCATTCCTATTTTATATTTCACCACAAGGCTCATGGTTTACCGGTAAGGTTCCGGGGCATCTGTTTCTCTCTCTACATCTCTGTTCAGATTTCCCGCCTGGCTCTATTCTGCCCTGTCATAGGCCCAAAGAAGATTCTTCATTAGCCAATGGTAATAAAACATCTTTACAGCACTCAGAGGGGAAGCCCACATCAGTTATTGTATGTGATCATGGCTATATGTGGCTATTGTGTATCCTATTCACTGCCGTATACATTCCAGTCTTTTATCTTTTTCCCTGAAAGTTGAAATTTCAAATTTTTCTCTTATGGGCAGCATTTCTATGTATGTTGGTATCCATGTTTACATTTCTACAAGTGGGGTCACTAAGTCAGGGGACATGTGCGTGCTCAGTCTTCCCAAGCTGATGCCCAGGTGCTTTCCAAACTCACTATACCAGTTTTCACTCTTACAGAAAAGGAGTTTTGTGAGCCACATCCTGTCCAGCATTGGACTTTGTTAGATTTTTGGGAAGTTGGTTGGTTGGTTTGGTTATTAGTTGGTTGGTTGTTGTTTGCTTGCTTTCTTGCTTGCTTGGTTGATTAGTTGGTTGAATGTTGGTCTATTAGATGATTGGTTGGTTGGTTATTGGTGATTTGTTGACTGGTTGGTTGGTTGGTTTGTTGGTTTATGAGATATTGGAGATAAGCCCACAGTCTTGTGAATCTTAGGCAAGGTATTTTGGCTTTAATCACTTGGATAATTTGGAAATTTTCTGATTTTGAGCATTGATTATATTTTCCTAACTATTAATGAGGGTTGGATAGCTCTTGATTTGAGTATTGACCATGCAGGCTACCTTTTACATGAATGCTTTTTGTGCCTTTTGCCCACTTTTTGGTTATGGTGCTTATCCTTTGTTTAAGTTCTTTTATCTTCAAGAAATTCCATTTGTGTTATGTGTCCATACATATTCTCAACAAATTTACAGCTTCGCTTTTTTCTTTATGTTTGTAGGCAGATGGCTGCTTGTACATTCCCAGATGTCCAGACCCGAAATAATCACACTGAAACTATATTAATTAAGACACTGCTTGGCCTATTAGCTTATGCATATTTCTAGCTAGCTCTTACATCTTAAATTAACCCATTTCTATTATTTTATGTTTTACCATGAGGTCATGGCCTACCGATAAAGTTCCAGCGTCTGTCTCCTTTGATGGCTACATGGCGTCTACCTGACTTCTCCTACTCTCTCTATATATCTCTTCCAGCCTTACTATATTCTGCATGGCCATAGGCCCAAAGCAGCTTCTTTATTAACCTGTGGTAATAAAACATATTCACAGCATACAGAGGAGAATCCCACATAATATGTTTTTTAAGATCTTCCTTCATTTTTATTCTGAATATGCATGTGTGGGTCAGGGTATGTACATATGAGTGCAAGTGCCCTCAGTGGTCTGAAGAGGGTATCAGGTCCCCTGGAGCTATGGTTACGGGTAATTGTGAGCCATCCAACATGGGTACTGGGAACAAAACTCAGATCCTCTGCAAGAGCAGCACTCACTCTTAACCACTCTCCAGCACCTTTACGTTTTGATAAGCAAAAGCTATTCTTAAATTTTTAAAGATTTTTTTTATTTTATATTATGGATGTGTGTTTTGCCTGCTTATATATATGTGTACCATGTGCCTACAGTGCGCACAGAAACCAGAAGAGGCTATCAGATCAACTAGAGCTGGAGTTACAGGCAGTGAACTGTCATGTGGGTGTTGGAAATTGAACCCAGGTACTCTGGAAGAGCAACCAGTGCTCTTAACCAATGACCAATGAGCCGTCTCTCCAGCATGGAAAATATCCTTAATTTTAATGTGGGCAAAGTTATCAGTTTTTTGTTACTTTTATTACTTTTGTATCTTATTTTTAGATCCGTCCCCCCCCCATAATATATTCACCACTCTACGTATTTTTAAATCTGAACTTTTCTTTTGGCATTTAAGCTTTTCATGCATATGGAAATTCTGTCTGATGAGCAACAAGGCTCTAGTTTCCTGTGTTCCATTGAGACAACTGCCCTGCCAAGTTTGGTCAGCCCAGTTTTACATGTGCCTGGGTCATTTCTGTTCTCTATTCCATTCTGTTGTCAGTTTGTCCATCCCAGAGCCACTTTTACATTAGCCTAACTTCTATAGTTCCATAATCAGCCCTGATGTTGGGAGAGAAGTTCCTACTCCATATTGTTTGGTTCTAAGTATTTTGGTCATTCTTAATCCTTTTTTCTCATGTAAAATTTCTGGATCCATTTGCCACATATTATTAAACTCTGTAATGGAAATGTGGAATTGGATTGCAGCTCTCGGTCACTGGGGGAACAAATGACAATTTTAGAATATTAACTTGTCTTTCCTGTTAACAAGGTGCTTCTCTTTTCTAGGTCTTCTCTAAGACTTGCAAATATCCAGTCATCTAGTAGCAATAGAGTTTTTCCATTGTTTTCTTTAACATTTTTGTTCAATTTCTTTTACTTTAAGATTTTTACTATGCAGTTATTTAATGCTTTTTAATTTGTTCTTGCATGAATTTTATTAAATTATTTTTCTTTTCCCTCCAAATTTTTTGTATCTTTTCAAAAAATCATCTACATATTTTAGATCTGTGGGGTTGCTGGTGATGCACCCTTTAACTAATGATTCTTGTTGTTTGCACTTTCCTTAATCCATCTCACCAAAAGTTTTCAAATCTTCTCACAACTAAACAATTCTGTTGGTCCTTTCCATTTGCAATTTGTTTTCTGTTTAATTAGTACCTGTTCTTTTATCTGTGGTTCTCTTTTCTCTATCCTTTGTTTTTGTCCTTGTTTTTGTTTCTGAGACAAGGTCTCTCTACATAGCCCTGACTATCCTGGAAATCACTGTGTAGACCAGGCTGGACTCAAACTCACGGAGAACCACCTGCCTCTGCCTCCTGAGTGCTGGGATTAAAGGTGTGCGCTACCACGCCCAGCTCCTCTGTCCTCTTTAGAGGCCATCTAACCAAAAACCCATGCCCACGTGGTTCCAATCCTCTCAGTAATTACCTGTTGTTCGGTTGTTCTTTTCCATCACGACCTATTGAAGGTTTACCAGTCATGTCTCCCTGCACTGCATTTGTGGGTTCATGTTCGTTTCCACGGTAGATTTTTTTAAATTTTTCTCTGCTCCCCTCCCTGCCACTCCCCTCCCTCCCTCAACCCTCCCCCAAGGTCCCCATGCTCCCAAATTATTCAGGAGATCTTGTCTTTTTATACTTTCTACTTCCCACATAGATTATATCTATGTAGGTCTCTCTTAGTGTCCGTATTGTTGTCTAAATTCTCTGGGATTGTGGTTTGTAAGATGGTTTCCTTTGCCTTATGTCTAAACCACCTATGAGTGAGTACATGTGATAATTGTCTTTCTGTGTCTGGGTTACCTCACTCAAAATAATGCTTTCTAGTTCCATCCATTTTCCTGCAAAATTTAGGCTGTCGTTATTTTTTTCTGCTATGTAGTACTCCATTGTGTAAATGTACCACATTTTTTTTATCCATTCTTCGATCGAGGGGCATTTAGGTTGTT